>JAJOOR010010412.1:0-32081 GCA_036250505.1 Solanum acaule | reverse complement strand
CCCCCCCCCCCCCCCCCCCCCCCCCCCCCCCCCCCCCCCCCCCCCCCCCTTTATTTTTATTTTAAAAATATTTAATATAGCAAATTGGTTATCTGTATTAATTTGATTTAAATTAGGACCTAAGTTGCTTTAATACATTTTAAAACAATTGACTCAATATTTGTTTGCGAATGTGATATTACTTGTGAACAATGTAAAGATAAGTATTAACTAGTATGACTATTGTACTTGAGGGTTGTTTGGTAGAGTGTATAAGAATAATAAAAAAAATATAGAGAAAATATCAGAAATAACAAACATAATAAATATAATAAGGCTGTATAGCTATAATTTCAATAATTGCGCTCTATAGCTATAGTTTCATTTGCTATGGAGGTTGCAGTTATATATTTCTGTCCGTTTGTATATTACTTAAATGTTTGCCTGACTGCTCATTACATAAAAAAAATTCTCGCTAAAGTACTCTTACTATGACTTGATTTCACAAGTCATAAATTTAGAGAACTTCTATCTTGTCTGATATAAATTGTATCGTATCCAATTCACAACTTATGTCTTGCAATTTACTTTCAAAATACAACAAGGCAAAAGTAAATGACTTTAGTAGTAAGCGAATTACTTTCAAATTAAAACTTCTCAAATCTCTACGCATTCACCAATTAGTCAGATTTCAATTTAGATATCGAATGGGAAACCAAAAAAAAAGACAATTCTACCAAGTAATGCAAATTCAAATGGTCATTTTGCTCCAAAATAATAGTCCTTTCGAGTCCAAGTTATATATTATTATATGGTAACTAGAACGTGCCTCTAACGCTATACATAATATATACTAACAAATATAACAAATTAAAATTCCAAGTAAGAACTTTTATATATATATATATATAAACAAATATAATAAGTACAAAAACTCAAGCTTTACTTGACTTACAAATTAAACATTCCAACTATGGTTATCATAATAAAATCATAACCTTATTGATCAAATCATTCTTCAACAATGGGAGAAGAACAACATCATCATAGAGAACTTGAAATCAACCCTATTATAGTTGGCCTTCTTGGTATCATAGCTGGCGCTATAATCGTCGTTATTATACATTTTATAATAGTATCATGGTGTAAAAATACTTCACCTGATCCTCCAGAGCAAAACACAACTATCCCAATAAGTCAAAGTCAAAATCACTCTCGTGCTAAAGCTCAGCAAGAGACGTCTAGTAGCACGAGCACGAGTAATTCGATGGTGCAATTGATTGTTTTATCGAGGTACAACAAAGATACTAAAGAAGATATGTGTTCTATATGTTTAGGTGAATTTTTGGAAGGCGATGAAGTTAGGGTATTGTCTCAATGTATGCATATTTTTCATGTACCATGCATAAATGGGTGGTTACATTCTCATCGAAATTGCCCGCTTTGTCGCGCGGATACAACATTATTGGCTCCTCCGCATCAACGTTTAATAGGTTTGTTGCCGGAGTCCCATAGGCAAATTCATAACTTAGAGTCTGTGGATTCAGAATGAGCATGTATATACGCATGTTTATGTGCGTTTTGGTTTGTATGGATTTTTGTATTTCCTATATGGGCCTAATATAAACGACCCAAATTACCATTTATATGGTCCACAAATTCCAAGCCCATTACCTTTTATGAGATTACTTAGATTGATGGATCTTCTGAATGAATTGTAATTTGATAAAATTATAGTGGCTAGTAATTATGTTATTAATAGTTTTTTGAAAATTAAAATATTATGTTATGATTTTTGGATATTGTATTATCTAGTTTATTATTTTTTTTAAAATGATAATTTTAGGTCAAATTTATGGGTATGAATCATGCTTCGTGTTTTTTTCTATTAAAAAAAAGTGAACTATATTTTCAAAAACTATAGACAAATGTATGTTGAAATTTCAATCCAAACTTTACTCAAATCTTATTTTCTAAAAAATATTTAAAAATTTATGAGCAAATGTTAGCTAAATATAGGAAATGAAGTGAGTTAGTGGAGTACTTATTGAAATTTATGCACTAACATGTAAAAATATATTTATAAAACTGCAACAAAATCGCTTATAAGGTAATTATATATATAAAAAAGAAATACTAACATAATGAAATAGTAATTTTATAAAAAATAATAAATAAGTAATTATCATATATTAAATTACACTAATATTGTAAAGATTTTGTATCATCAAGGCATATATAACTTAAAAAATTATTTCAACATTTCATCTCCATGTATAAACCAAAGCATCATCAAACACACAATTGTTTTAAAAAATCATAAGTAAATTAATGCCATAAAATCAGTAAGTATATTCAACTCCCAACCGAATTGTCAAAAAAAAAATTAACATTTCAGTGTCTCAATAATTGATACCTCATCCGTCGTGACACTTTTCAAATTCCAATAATTAAATAAATTTTCATATTCAAACTACGGTCAAAATTAAAAACTTGAAATTCAAAAGTTATCATATAAATTGTGACTTCGGAAGTAATATTAATAAAATATTTGGCATGTCTTTATTTTATTTGTTGGT
This sequence comes from Solanum acaule, assembly GCA_036250505.1. NCBI lineage: Eukaryota > Viridiplantae > Streptophyta > Magnoliopsida > Solanales > Solanaceae > Solanum > Solanum acaule. The sequence continues at coordinate 29,523 of JAJOOR010010412.1, read as the reverse complement.
CCTACTTCTTTTTTAGTATATTTTAAAAAGAATATTTATTTTCTTTTTTAACCACTCTTTAGTTTTAACTTTCTAGATAGAGACAGACCCGCATGCAAAGTTGGGGGTGCACCCGTAAAGTTCGAAAAAGAATTATGTATATCTATCTTGGAAAACTAGCAGAAACTGAGATATAATTAATAGTGCACCCATGAGGAGTATATGAGTGCCTTGTGTCGCTGGTATATTAAGAGGGTGTTTGGATTGACTTAAAAGTTGGTCAAATCTACTTTTAAGTCAGTTTTTAACTTATGAAAGTGTTTGACAAATATAAAAAATAATTTAAAATAAGTCAAAAATGACTTAAAATAAGTTGAAAAATGTTTGACAAGGTAAAAAATGGCTTAAAATAAGTCAAAAACCAAAAGTAGGTCTTCCCTTACTTCTTTTTTTTTGACTTAAAAGTCATTTCAGTTTGACTTTTTATTTTTGACTTAAAAACTACTTTTTTTAAGCCAATCCAAACCGATTTTAAACAAAAGGTACCACCCTGAGACCAAGGTTCAAATCCAGCTAAAGCCATATTCTGTTGGTGCACCCAAAATTTTTAAATCCTGATTCTTGGCATGTTTAAAAATTACAAGATAATTTTTTTTTTTGATACATTCCACATATTATTAATTTTAAAACCATAAAATTGAATCTGTCTTTATGTATTCTTAACCTTCCTGTCAAGTTAAAGTCAAATAAATAAATTGAAACGAACTTAATATATATATTTAAGAAAATGTTCATCTCATCTCATGTATGATGTTTACACTATTTTGTCGTTTATTTTTACCCTTCTAATAATCCTCATTTAATATCTCAATAATTCCAAAAAGAAAAAAAAAACTATTTTTACCAATATAATATTCTTATAATGCATTGTACACTTGTCTTAAATTCCCAAAACCAAACAAAACAAAACAAAACAAAAATATTTTTTTTAAAAATGGCCACTATACTTAATAATACATAAATCAATTAATATCTTGCCCAATTCCTCTACCACTAAAATTTAAAAAACCTCTCCCCTCACCGGCGACGGCGTCTTCACCGGAGCTCCGACATGTCCCCTTTATTTGCAATTGTCTCTCTGATCATACTTATAATCATACCGACTATCGTATACGCTTTCATCTACGCTATGAAACACCCAGACAACGTTTTCCGTCGAAGCTCCGGCGAAAATTCCGGTGAGTCGACCACCGGAATTATTACGCATCATACGGATATGTTATCGACTGTTAAGTATGAAAAAAAACCTTCGCCGGAGAAGAAAGAGGAGGAGGATTCCGGCAATGAGTGTCCGGTGTGTTTGACGGCGTTTGTTGACGGAGAAGAAGTTAGACAATTGATGACGTGTAAACATATTTTTCATTTTTCTTGTATTGATAAATGGCTTTGTTCTAAATCAAGTTGTCCGGTTTGCCGTGCTGCCGTTACCGTTAAACGGCCGGCGGTGAATTTCGATGATGATTTCCGGCAAGGTTTGCCGGATGCTGCTGCGTTAGTTTGATTGTTGTAATGCATTGTTACATTTTTTTCGGATGTTCAACTGAATGTATTACTTTCGATTTCGATTTATGTATATATATGTGAAGAATTAGATTATTTTTGAATTTAGTGACTTCAAATCTTGAATTCATTTTAATAGATTCTCTCTTTTTTTTTTATGAAAATTTTGGAGTGTGGCCATGGAGGTCTTACTAGTACATGTGGAGATTCCATGAATAATTTTCGATTTTAAGAACTATTGTAATATGTAAAGTGTTTTTTTTTTAAAACTTTACTTCGGTTACCATTTATGTTTTTTAATATTGGATGTGCATAAATAGATACGTTAATTATCATAAAGTAAATAAGTAGACACATGTATTTTACGTGACGGAGGGAGTACTTGTCTACTTTATGAAATCAAGTATTATTGGACAGAGAAAATATTAAAATGATAAATTTACTATACCAATTATTAGTCTATATCAAGTCAAAATTTAACAAGTAAATCGGAACGACATTTTTTCCTTTACTAATAAAAACCTGGAAGATATTGGTGACAGACAACATGTCAATTTCTTCCCCTCTGAGCAAAATCCCAGTCACTATCCAACCTCCATCTTTAACCTGCATTTCCCCCCTTCAAATTCTTCAAATCTAAGCTAAACACAAATTCCCAATAGTAACACAGAATCAAGAACCCAAAAATTAACTTTTTTTTCACCAGAAGAATCAATGAAAAGAGCTCACATTAGATTCATTCATCAGAAAAAATGGTCAACACCCATTATTGTATTCACAATCTTTGTTGTTATACTCCTTCTTACACTAATTTTAACCAACCCCACTTCCTCATTTAAGCCTAAATCATCAACCCCACATTCAAAATCAGTTCTTTTTGATGAAATCTTGCCTGAGTTGCCTCGATTAGCTTACTTGATTTCGGGTACTAAAAATGATGGAGTAAAGATGAAACGGTTGCTTCAGGCAGTGTATCATCCAAGGAATTATTATCTGTTGCATCTTGATTTGGAGAGTTTGGATAGTGAGAGATTGGAGTTGGCTAAGTATGTTAAGTCGGAATTTGTGTTCAGGGATTTTGGGAATGTTAAGGTTGTGGGAAAATCAGATCTGGTTACTTATAAAGGGCCTACTATGTTGGCTTCTATGTTGCATTCCATTGCTATTCTGTTGAAGCTGCCTAAGAGTTGGGATTGGTTTATTAATCTCAGTGCCTCTGATTATCCCCTTATGACTCAAGATGGTTAGTACTCTGATTCTTCCTGTTGTTTACTTTGAAAGGATGTAATTTGTTTGAAGTGTAAAAACTATATTTGGTGCAGCTTCTGCTTTTCGAGGACATGACCGTAGATAAGTGGTTATGAAGGGTTAGTAGGTAGTTGAACACTGTCTCATTTCCTAGCGCGATAGGATTGGTGGTAGTTTGGTGCATTGTACCTATTTCCTTATTTATACCAGTAGACAGTAGTAGTAGCATTTTTCTCGTAGTTGCCTGTGTTACGACTTTTGTTACTCCTTGTTATTTACTATGCTTCATTTATCATATTATTTGGTTATTGCTATTACTCCTCTTTTGAATGCTCTGTTATATTTTCCCTATTATTTTCTATGTCCAATTTACTTGTGTATTTTTCTTTTAGCTGATCTGATGTTACTTGAGCCGAGGATCTTCTGGAAATAGCATCTCTACCTCCTCGAGGTAGGGGTAAGGTCTTGCATACACTCTATGTCCGCAGACCCTGCTTATTGGTCTACACTGGGTTTGTTTTTGTTGTTGGTTTGAAATGTGTATATTTGTACCAAGTCTGCACTAATTGTCATGAAGGAGCAGTTAATGGAGTGATACTTTGTACCTACTGACTGAAAATATTGAATCTATCCTAATGATACTGATTTGATTCAAATGCTGCTCCTCAGAAGCACACACAAAATTTTAAATTGATTGGCTCACCCTACTTTGTTGTTTGGACTTGATAGGAAGTGTAGTTTCTATAAATGGTGGATGTTTCGTTGTTGTCAAAAAAAATAAAATGGTGGATGTTAGGAGTAAGGAGAAGTTAAGTGGCTGGAAAATAGCTTGCTTAAGTTTGATTGAGTTCATACTCTATTTCCTTTGTTTTCTTTATAAGCATAATAATCGGAGGGTGTAATTTGTTTTGAAGTGCACCAACTGTTCTTGGCTAGAATTGTATATATTGTTGAAAGTGTTTGAAGTATGTACATTTATACTAAGTCCTTATTGACATGACAGAGTAGTGGCTGTAGTTATATCTGAGTTTGCCCTGATGATAATGGATTTGATCCAAATACTGCTCCTCAGCAGGACTCTCAAAATTTTAATTTGATTTGCTCAGCCTAGTTATGTTCTTTGGAGTTGATATGAAGTTGCTAGGCTATACTGGGTGAATGCAGGACTAAGGAGAAATTAAGTGGCTGGGAAATATCTCGCTCAAGTTTGATTGAATTAAGACTCTATTTTTAGCTAGAAGTTGTTTTATGGTACATAGGAAGGAAGGGTAATATTATTAATTTAGTTAATTTCTTGAATGTTTGCACTTTTTAATTGGAAGGTTTTGAAGAATCTATATCACATGCTTATATAGTTTTCTTCAGTTGATTATACCTAATGTGTTACAGTTAGGACTTAGGGAGAATCTTATTGTCACCACAGTGAAGTCATTGAAAGAAATTTAGTTTATTTGCTAATACAGGTGATTGTAACTTCTGCTAAAGCGTTGTAATCTTGAGGTTCATGTCCAAGTATGGTGTATGTAAGGAACATTATACAGTCGACAAGATTAAATGAGTTCAGTAGTTATTATATGTGTATGTTCTCTGTACCCTTAGAAATACATTATTTTTATCAAATAAATGCAAAAGCATCATGTGTTACTTCTACTTATATGGTTAAATGCTAGGTCTTATCATTTTCAATGAATTTAAGTCTGTTCTATTTCGCCTAGAGTATTTAGTAAAGAAAACAAAAGACCACTAGCATTCTATCAGTTTTTCATATGGTCAGTTTATTTCTTTCCCAGGTTTATTATTGTTATCATTTTCCAGCTTCTTTGTTAGTCTTAGCCAAAGATGATCACTGCTTATTGTTTTCTTTTGATATGGTCAATTTTTAGCAATTTCCAGCTTCCAGTTATCGACATTTGTTACAATTATCCGTATGCATCTAATCTCTTTTCTATTTGTTTCAGATATACTCCACATTTTCTCATACTTGCCTAGGGATCTAAATTTTCTTGAGCACTCAAGTAATATTGGTTATAAAGAGTGAGCATACTATCACTTGACTCTGGTTTCATAGGATCTCTCTTTCTGAGGCAAACAGATCTTGTCTTTGATGACTACTGTTGAATAACTTTCCGTTACCTATTCTGTTTTCTAGGTTTTCAAGGGTGAGACCTATTATAATAGACCCTGGTTTATATCATCTGAAGAAATCTGGCGTGTTCTGGGCTAAGGAGAAAAGATCTGTGCCTGCTTCTTTCAAAGTGTTCATGGGTACTGCTCGAGATTTGCTTCCTTTTCTGGATACACACATATTATATGCATGCATAAGTGTGTTCTACATTGTAGTGATTCATTTTATTTTTTTTACTCCACCGATAGATAATTGATTTGTTTTTGGGAAGGAAACTGGGAATAAAATAGAGATCAGTAATCATTTATTCATAAGTTCTCTTAAGGTAGATAGCAGAATAAAAGTGTCCTAGCGAGAAGTTTCTAATGAAGGATTGCAAGGGCAAATGAGAAAAACACAGAGCTCTTAGGGCATGCTGCACGCAGAATAACATGCTTCCTACTGGTATCTAGTGTTAAATTAACAGATGTTGGAAAATGATTGCTTTGACGTAACTTGGATAACAAACTTCTTCACCTTTTTACGGCAGTGAGGAGGGGGGAAGAAGGGATGTAGCAGCCTGAGTAGGGGGTCGTGGGACTAGAGTTCCATCATCTTATTTGAGTAGCCTTTTTAATTAGCCATTTTTCATCTTCTGTTGTGATCCCATTACTTGTTACCTTCTAATGCAAAACACATGTAGATGTCAGGATACACAAATTTGGACTCGGAAAGTAGATAGCTTTCAAGATGATTTTCCAACAGTTTTCTCATAAATGCTGTATATAATCAAACTAGGAGTGAGTTTACTGGATCAGGAATCTGCTTTCCTCTTGATGATTTTGTATCAAAATGATATTCTTGATGCCTTCCAGATTCTGAGCAAAATAGTGTGGAAACAAAAAGTTGTGTAACATAGATGAGTTATGGCCGTTCTTTTGATGATTAATTGACACTTGTTTATGCTTTCCAACAATATATATATTTATTAAGGAGCATATTCTAAGGTAGAATATGTGTTAAGAGTCCCACATCGGTGGGATGAGGAGAAATTGGTCTTTTTATATTGTCTTGGGAAATCCTCACCCCTTGAGCTTGCTTTTGGGTGCGCTAAGAGATACTACTACTACTACTCAAATAGTCGTATAGCTCAATGCTAAAACTGTTAGCTCCTTTTTTCGTAAAAAATTGTTTCCCTAATAGTCATTTGCTGTTTTGTTTTCACTTCCAGGGTCTGAATGGGTGATGCTCTCAAGGCCATTCCTTGAGTTTTGTATTTGGGGCTGGGACAATCTACCGCGCACTCTTCTGATGTACTACACAAATTTCTTGTATTCTCTCGAGGGCTACTTCCACACCATTGTCTGCAATCACAAAGACTACCAGAAAACGACAGTGAACCACGACTTACATTACATCAAATGGGACAATCCCCCAAGGCAATATCCTATCAATTTAACACTCAAGCACTTTGAGGACATGATCCAGAGCGGTGTCCCCTTTGCTCGTACTTTTGCTACTGATGATCCAGTTCTTGATAAAATTGACAAGGAAATCTTAAGAAGGTCTCATGGCGTGTTTTCGCCAGGGGCTTGGTGTGTGGGAACTTCCTCTTTAGGTAAAGATCCTTGTATAGTTTATGGCAGTATAGATGCTGTCAAACCATCAGCAGGCTCAAGAAGCCTAGAGAAACTTGTACTTAAGCTCCTTGATACTGAAAATTTCAGGTCAAGACAATGTAAATAAATTATACATGCTCCTTTTTTCCTCTTGAAAATATTTTTTTCTCTCTTTTTATTTTCTTTTTGCCTCTTTGCTTTGTATAATTATTTGGCATGATGTGAAACCTTTTGTTTGTTACTTGGTTATAACAACATACCTGATGTGATCCATTAGTGGGGTCTATGGAGGGTGTGGCGTGTACGCATACATTATCTCTATCTTGTAATAGTTGAGAGATCGTTTTTCGTTTTTGATTGACTGTTCAAAGAGGTCCACCAAATGTTCATATTAATAGGCGTACAATTACTCTACCTATCTCAACTCACAAGTTAAAAATCTTAAAATTTAAGTTACAATAATAACATATTCAATGTAATCTCATAACTGGAGTTTGAGGATGATGATTGTATGAAATCTTATTGCAACTGACCCTTGACTCAAGTTTAGCATATCAAATTCATACAGAAAAAAATATAATAATAAATAAGTCACATCGAAAATAATGAAGACAACACTGTAGGCCTGTAGCAACAACAACTAACATGATAATCGAGACAAAAGAAACAACATATTACAATAAATTGAAAAATAAGATACATAGTAGGAGAGTCATATTAATAATAGTAAGTGATAAGAAAACTTAGACAACACCAGAATATTTGCTAACATGTATATATTGTCTAATCATATTTTCGCAATATATTTTAGCCTTTATTTTCCCTTATCCTATCATAGGTATACTCGCACCTTTTGACAGGAACATCTATGAATCTCCTCTTCACATATCCAAACCATTTCGGTACCGAAAAACCGAGGGTCAAAACCGTAAAAGGCAATAGAGAATGAAATAGCGGGAACACAAGCCTTTGACTTTAAGGTCGTGTTTGGTACTAATAATAATTGTCTTTTTTCGACCATTTTAGTGTTGTTACTGATTCTTGTCTTCAAGGACACTCAACTTTCAGGTTCTTCACTTTCTCCTCCCATTTTTATTTTTATGGATAAATTATTCTAGGGTTTTTTTTGTTAGAGATTGAAATTCAATTGTGAAATTTGGTACTTTTATATCTCAATTGCTTTTGTTTTGTAAATTGTGTTAACAAAAAAGGGGAACTTTACTAAATTCAATTGCTTGTTGTTTAATTTGTAATTTCTGTAATAATGTTTGCTTCTGTTACACAAATTGAGGTTGCATTTTGGATTTTGTGGGTAGTAATGTAGAATTTTATGATTCAGTAACTGTTTCATAAGTTTTTTCAATCCTACTGTTTGATTAAATGGTAAAACACACACTTTTTTTGCGAGTTTCACATCTAACTATCAGTTGTTTCCTTTTTTTTTTTTTCTTTTTTTTTTCTAGTTGAACTATCACCGTAAAATACACCTTAAAACTATTTAGGCAAACTACTAGTTGTTCGTTTTTTTTACCTGAACTATCACCGTCTAGTCAACTGGGTGTGTTTTAATACGTAGATGTGTATAGTTCTGGTAGGAAAAGGGAAAAACTGATAGTTGGGGTGTGAAGCTCGTGGGATTAAAATGATAGTTCAGGTGTGTTTTTTGACTATTATCTTTTTTTTTTTAATTAAGCTTAAACGTTTACGAGTTGAAAGTCTCATATACGGTTCTTAGAGGGGGGAGTTTTATGATTGGTATGAAGAACGTCTCGAGATTCAAGCAATTGCTGATGATATAAGTAGTAAATACGTGTTCCTCCCCATGACATTATATTTTATTGTTTATGGATATTTAAGCTTTCTTGTTCTTTTAGTACAAGTAGCTACTGAGTTTGCTATGAATTTTTACTGTTGTCCAACCGTTATTGAGGCTTTTGCTTCATATCTTCTTGCTTACAATTGCAATGAATTGTACTACTGAGTTGTTCTGGTCGACCTATGAAAGCATCAGTCAATCAAACTGTACTGCATCAATCCATAACGAGTCGGGGTTAATTATATTTTTATCCTTTGTATCCTCATGAAGGAGTACGAGAGGATTAAATTGGTGTACTAACTCCGGGATGTCATATTTTTTTTCCTTTTTTTGTCATAAGGAAATCTGCTTGTATGATGGATGGCAAAACCTCTGCAAGCAATATTCAAGGGATCAGCCGGAGACGTTCTGAGGGCAAGAGTTCATTCCGAGCTACAGCAGATTATGATGACAAAACTTTTCATATTAATCAGCATACACAGACTAGGTGATTTAATTAACTGATATTTTTCTTTCTCTTATATTTTTCTGTATGGTTATGAAGACCTATAAAAGGTTCTAATTCCTATATATTTTTCTGAAATTTTGTGAAGTGACACGACAAAGCTGAAAAAAGGCTCAAAAATTGTCGGAGGAGGTCTAAGACAATACAGTATAATGGGTCGGTGATAATCTAAGGAATGCTTAATGTTCTATACATTATGGCCTTTCGTGGGTAATTCCTTTTGTTCTGGATAACGATTTCAATTTTTTCATTTTTAACTTGTCAATTTGCAGTTTGTAAGAAGGTGGAAGATAAGGGACGAATCACATACAGTGAGGTAAGTTTGATCCTTTATTCTGCTAGACTAAATGACCTATATACTCGAAAAAGAGCCTCACGAAGGTAGGCCTAGTAGATATCTATCCTATACATCATAAGTACTCACACCTTCTCGGTCTTCACAACATTTCTATCTTCACTTATTTTACTAAGAATTACCTCCTAGGATCTCTATTCTGCTGCATATTTGCTACAGCCTATTGTTAAGAAGTCCCACATCGGTAGAGGGATGGGAATTTGGTCTCCTTATATGGACTTGGACAAACCTCACCTCAGGAGCTAGCTTTTGGGGTTGAGTTAGGTCTAGGTGCTATATCTTTACACCTATAAAGGATAAAATGGCTGCTTGGTGATTATTGAACTTCAATTTATTGCTCGTTCAACGAAATGTTGCAATATTGAACATTATTCGACATGCTTAAGAGAAAGCCCATATGAAAGATTGCTTTTTTGGTAGAGATATGGTGGTATTGAATCTTAAACAAGAAGAAAAACATTGTACCGCCATAGATATTTTAGGCGCTTACACAATTCATCCTTGCTAATGTGAAAACTTTCCTTTTCTCCTCTTGCTTAAATATTGCTTGACCGATGATTGGCAAAGCTTATAGTTTATTCTACATTGACATGCAGTTGAAAGTAAATTAGTGACACTTGTCTTGATTCTTCTTCTTCTTTCTTGATTTTCCTAGTATATGCATATGACATATAGATTATAATTCTTGTTATATAGGTTGCAGACGAAATCATAGCCGAGTTAATGACAATGGAAAACAGTTCCTCTGTTCCCCTTAATGAGGTTAAGTACAGATCTCAAGACGTCTATTCTTTCTTTCTCCGTAAACTATGATTTGAATAGAATGCTTTATAACCTTTCCAGTCAGATGAGAAGAATATACGTAGACGAGTATATGATTCGCTCAATGTCCTTATGGCTCTTGATGTTATCGAAAGAGATAGAAAGGAGATCCGTTGGAAGGGCCTTCCTAATTCAGATGCAAGGGACATGGATGAAACTAAGGTTAGCAGGTAGCTTAAGATTTAAAATTTTATCGTCATTTCTCACTATCTTTTGTATGTATGCATAAGGCTTAAGCTTTATGATCGTATGCTGCTAAGGGTGAAACAGTAATTGTGACAGATGCCTAAACTGCATTGATGAGCACAATGGCAGTCTAAAAGTATATATATAACTGATCCTAGATGTATAAGAATGCTTAATTCCTTGGCCTCATTGAGAAGCAGGCCTGCGTTACAACTGATTCCCATATTTCTGTATAGACTCGCCGTGTCTTTAGATGATATTATATAACAATTCTGTACTTTTCCAGAAGGGGCATGCAGAGTTTACTGGCGAAGATTGGGAAGAAAGCTGCGTATCTGAAAGACTTGGAAGAGCAAGTATGTTCGTCTACTCCTTTCGTATTAATGTCATAATCTCTTCAAATCAACATTGAAGAAACACTACATTCACCTAACTGAGTTGTTGCAATGATCTTTAACTTTCTGCACAATTGGGGAAAGCTTGCAAGTCTGCAAAATCTTAAGCTGCGGAATGAACAGTCGTGTAAATCTACAAATGGCCCTTCACAAGGATTCTCTTTGCCATTTATACTTGTTCAGGTATAAGGCTTTAGTTTTTCCTCCGAAATTACTGCATCTACTTATTTACATGGTAGACACTTTGATTATGCAATGATTAAAGTTAATGGCACTTGGTTATATCTTTCACCTTCTGATTTACTACTTGTGTTATTGATATTGTACGATAAAGTCCTTTTTTTTGTTAAGCGGCATAGGTTTATAATCAATTTTGACTCGTATCTTTTCATCTACTTTTCTGTATTAGTAGTGTTGTGCGTTAAATTCCCTTAAGCCTTTGACAAACATTTTAGATTTGCAAGCAATTTTATAATGTTCAGTCTGATTGGTTTTTGTTTTTCTTACTGTTCATGAGAATGATTTTGTTCCCTATCTTTCAAATGATGTGTTATTATGTCCAGCTCTTTGGCTGAGCCACAAAGCTCACATAGAAATATGAAATAAATAATATTCTTATTAACTTCCGAAACACCTTCACAAGGTACGGGGATAAGGCTACACATACATCACCCTTCCCAGACCCCACTCGTGGGATTACACTGGGTATGTTGTTGTTGTATTTACTTCCCAAATGGTTTTGCATAAAATGCATGTTGGTGTGGAATTTGCTACAAGCATGTAGAACTATCACAGAAAGCATGAGTTAGAGGCCTGATTGGTGAGTGTTTGGAGTTGGAACCACCATTCGAACTTAGGATTTCCAAGACTGGAAGCACCCACTTGTTTGACACATCACTTGCAGTTCACTCAGCTCGTGGTTTACTCCCTTCGTCCTAATTTATATGGCACTGTTTGACTAAGTACGAATGAAAAAGAAAGGAAGACTTCTGAATTTTGAAATTTCTCGTCTAAAGCAATCTTTAGATATTTGTGTGGCTATAAATCATTTTATTAAGGACAGCATGGACTTGGGTATGTGCATAGGGGGGGGGGGTATGTATCAAGTATAGGGCTTGTAAGTATTGGTATGGACATTTCCAATGTTTAGCAAGTTTTACTACAACTTTTAATGTTCTGTCCAAAATTTTTTTTTTTTTTGATAAGGTAAAGGAAAAGTTTTCGAGAGTCTGTCAGACAGCCATTAGACCATCCCAGGCCCATGATCGGAGCTGAGAACGATCATCTACTGCGCCATGAGCCAACTGCCATGGGCGCTGTTAATCACGCTCTAGTCTAATGACCATGATTCACCCACCAGACTTGGTTTCCTGTCTCCTTAGAAATCAAGGATACAGTGATACGAACCTATAGAACAGATCCTGTTCAAGTAAGGTCGTTGTTCCGTCCAAAATATTCACACCCACCTCATACTAATTTAACACGGTTACCTCAAGACAAACGGATAATCCACGTTCACCGTAATTATTGGAAATATATGTCAGTTTAAAAAAAACTAAAAATTCAGTTTCAAAAAATTATTGGACATATGTGCGACTTTCTGTAAACTACTCTTGAACTTCTGAGATGTCTATTACTACATACCTATAATTTGCAGAGTTTCCCGTTTAACTTACCAAAGAATTTTGATACAGATAGTAACCTTTCTGACTTGTTTCTTATTTGACAAAATATTGATATAGACTTCTCCCCATGCTACGGTTGAGGTTGAGATCTCGGAGGATATGCAGTTGGTCCACTTTGACTTCAACAGGTACGTGAACATCTTCAAAGGCCAACTGATATTATATTATTTGGCATGTGATTAAAATTTTGTATACAGTAAGAATGTGTTGTCATCCTCATAGGGACGATAATAGATTCTCCCCACAAAAGAAAGCAGCTCTTTATCATGCAACCTGATTTTTGCATTGTTGTGCTAATTGGGTTAGAGTTGCAGAAAGGCGATTGATATCAGAAGATTAAGATATTTCATAGGTTGCGTAGGGTAGATCTCGTGGGAGGGGTGGTGAATGGTAGTGAATCTTCACCTTCAATTCTAGTTTGAACTTTTCAATTGTAAAAAGAAAGGGCAGCCTGGTGCATAAAGCATCATGCGTAAGCAAGGTCTAGGGAAGGGTCGTACCCCAATGGATGTGATGTAGACAACCTACCCTAGTGCAAGCATTAGTGACTACTTCCACGACTCAAACCCGTGACCTATAGGTCACACGGAGACAACTTTTTACCGTTGCTCCAAGGCTTCCCATTAGATTTTAACTTTTCAATATTTAGTCGATCCCTGCTGGTTGTGGAGGTCTATATTGGAACCCCAAAATCTTATGTCACATGGAAATCTATTGAAGATCATGTCCATGATCTTTGACGTTAATGTAAATAGCAAGTTGGAATTTCAAAAACCTACCAAAGGAGGAGTTCAAATCTGGAGAAAGATGATAATGAGAGGAGAAAGGGGATGAATCGCATATGTTTCTCGGACTCTTCAAAAATGTCAACAAGTGCGTCTCGGAATCTCCAAAAGTAGTGTATTTTTTGGAGAATCCGACACGGATGCTGCATCAACAGTGAAGAGTTTGAGCAACTTAGTGAATCACCACAGCTTGACTATTTATGCAAGATACCATGTATCCTCTTCCATCCCAATTTAGGTATCCCATTTGGTTTGAATTCGATTAACAATGTAAGAGTTATATGTTATGATTTTAGATGAAAGTGGATCCAAAAATGAAGGTAATGTTGACTTCTTTTTGAAGAATTTAAACATTGTTTAGGAACTATTAGAACCATGAAAAGTATGGAGAAGTGTTAATAGAGAGAACTACGGGACAATCCAAGACGAAAATAGTACCATTGCATTCTTTTTCCTCAAGTCAAATCTTAGTTTCCCGACCATAAGTAGTTAGGATTTGCATATCGTTGTCATCATCATCATCGTGAAGAATAAAAAAAATTCTGTTCAATATTTCTGCATTATCTGTTGTAGAAATGCAGATTCAATTTACCAGCATTTTCTTTTTCGAGTTCTTTCTAAACATGACTTTTCTTGTTGATACTTTGGCAGCGTCCCTTTCTCTTTGCACGATGATGCTTATGTCCTAAAACTGATGCGCAACTATGAGCTCTTGGAGAGTGAAAGTGTATCTCGAACATCCTAAACACACTCATCGAGTCATCGTGTAGCTAGTCCTGATGTCGCTTCAGGAGGCAGCTGATCATTTTATTGGAACTCTGGAACTGACATATCTCGAATGATACTGTCAATCGACGTAGAGACTCCAGAACTCGTCACGGAGTATTTGTACCTAACAGGATGCATAGTCATACATGGCATTAACACAACTTATGTAGAAGTTAAAGAGCTGGTATTCATCTTTGTTGTATTTTGCAACATCTAAATAGGCTGACACCATTCCTTTTGGAAAATGGTGGTATAAAATTTTGGTGAATGGAAATGTTCTTATTGTATCTAATGTTTTCTTTTGGGCACATCGACTGGTGCTTAAATTTGTCAGTAAATTTTATTTAGACACTTGGATTATGGCTTGTTCCAATTGAGTACCTAAATACACTATAAGTGTTCTTATTAAACACTTTCAGCTCAAATTTATCACTGGTCTTTAGCGGCAATTAATTAACGATAATAACTTAATTGTCACTAAATATGTGCTTTTTAAGGCAATTAACACTCTTGTACATGTTTCTAAAACCTATAGTGACATTAGATCCAATGATAATTAACTAATACTGGTAAAAGTTTTAGTTCTCTTTATTACTCCCTCCGTCCCAAATTACTTGTCTATTTTTTCTTTTATAGTTGTTCCTAATTACTTGTTCATTTTGACAAATCAAGAAAGAACAATTTTTTTTTTACCTATTACACCCTCAATTAATTACTTTGAAAAAGGTAGAACTTTTTGAAAATCTTAAATTTTTAATTCATCCACTTCATAATTAATAGGGGTAAAATGGTAAACTCACTATATCAATAATTGTTTTCTTAATAGGTGTGACAATTCAAAAGTGGACAAGTAATTAGGGATAGAGGGAGTAACATACATATTTATTGCCACTAAAAGCTGTTCTTTCAAGAAAATAAAAAAGTAAATACAAAATTTATAAGACAAGAACTGAATTTCTTTTTCTTTTTCTTTTTTTTTTCTTAAAAGAAGTTTCTGAATTAATAGTGTTTTTTTTGTTTACCACACTGCTAAGTTGCTTAGCCCAAGAGACCTTTGAAAATTATAAAATGTGTTGTAACACTTAACTTATCACAACATGTCTGATTCTTTTTCACTTTTTTAGAATGTGAAAGTGGGCTCGTTGTCTCTATTATATTCATTTTTTATTATCCAATATTGGTAGGTAAAGCCTATAATTTTAATTACTTATTAATTAAAATATACTGCCATGCACAGCAGTAAGGGGGTAGGGGTGGGGGTGGGGGTGGGGTAGATGAAAGCACATTTGAGAATGTTTGTCTTTAATAACTAATAAGGACCTTTTCTTTAATTAATTAATTCTTAATTTGGCTTTATTACTTTTATTAGTATTATTTTATATATCTTAAAAACTTACACTATGTTACTCATCTTATGTAATATAGCCCATGCATGTAAATGATTAAATTGTATATTCATTGGTGCTTTATAGGTTACTGGTTCGAGCAGTGAAAATATCCTCAAACGCTCCTCGATCCCATTTTAGTGGCAAAGCTATGTTATGAACGAAGATCAATGAATTACGTTTGTTAAAAAGTTATACAGTATACAAAAATTATATATATTATATTGTTGAGTTCCTCGATAGAATTTCGTTAGAATGCTAACTCTTTCACTATCCTAAACCCTACTTTTTCAAAGAGCACTTTGTGTGTATATATTTGATGTCCTTAATTTGGATTGGAAATTAGTCAATTGACTAATACAGTAATGTTATATAGCACTAATATTATATAAGTACCTATTTAGCTAGTTATTAATTGAGTACAAATTCATGCAAAGATAAATTGTAGTATTAATATCATGAATATAAGTTAATAAAAACTAGAAATTAAAAGTGCATCTTATTTACCAATAAATTATAAAATGTTAGGGACACATTTAACTCTAAATCTTTCAACATATATATCTTGTTTCAAACATGTATCCCATAATAACACTACTTTACCCTGCATGCAACATGATAGATATGACAGCCACCACATTATATATGAGCGGAGCCAGTCTTAAAGCTATGAGTTTAGCATAATATAATAATTTTAGTTCAAATTTTATATTCATATTAAGTTTTTTATTTAATATATATAAATAATTTATTCAGATATTTTGTAAGCAAAAAAAATTGTGATTCAGAACACATAAATTAAAAAAATCTACACCCCTCCCCCTTTCGCTCTCTATATAATAAAATTCTCTTTGTGATCTATATGTCACGATTACGAATCTTGGAGGCAATCACTTAATATTTGCATTAGAGTATATACACACAAAGTGCTCTATATGTCTCTAAAAAGACATATTTATCAGCAATCATACTATCGTCGTTAATTAATTATCCCTAAAAAAATCCTTTCATATAGTATCTACTTATATAAAATGTTTTATATATCAGACTGCCTACCGAACAAAGTCAGGTGTGGGGGGGGGGGGGGTGTTTGCAACTCAACAAGTGTAATTTAATTTAAGAAGAAGCTTAAAGGTTAAGAAAGTAAAGATATTAACTAGTACTACTACTACTCCCACCCCCTCTCTCGAACTACTAAAAAGTAACAAACAAAAAAAATAAAATACAAAAAAATGGGACATAATAGTAAGAACAAACTATAGGTTATAATGTGTAGTAGTATATATATGCTACTACCATAAAGCCTTTCACTTTATTTTGAGCTCCATTATTATTCTCATCAAAAATATTCCTCTCTAGCTACTTTCCTTTTATCTTTCTTCCTTTCCCATTGCCAAAATTGAATACTACTACTACTACATCTTCAATTTCTTTTATTATGTGATTCTCCACTAACAAAAAACTTTATAAAAGAGAATTTTTATAGATCATATTCAAGAATTTTGCTATGAATTTTTCTTCAATTCCAGCTTATCTTGATCCAGCCAACTGGCAACAAGTATGTATTTAATTTTTTTTTATGCTTTTATCAAGTGTTTCTTTGGCAAAAAAGCATTAAAGATAATATTCCTCACTTTTTTTTTCTAATTATTTAAAAAAATTCTTTCTTTTTTTCTCATCTTTAAATTTCTTGCATATACTTAGATATATAATTATTCTCATTTTTTTTTTGTTTTCAGCAAAGTGGAAGTACTATCCAAAATCATCATCATCAACAACAACAACTTACATCTGCACCACCGCCGCCAGTACTACCACCTCCTCCAGTAGTAGTACCACTGCAGCCTCATGGTGGTGGTGGTGCAGGTTCTATTAGGCCGGGCTCGATGGCTGATCGAGCCCGGATGGCTAACATACCTATGCCTGAAACAGCCTTAAAATGCCCTAGATGTGATTCAGCAAACACCAAGTTTTGTTACTTCAACAACTATAGTCTCTCACAGCCTAGACACTTTTGCAAGGCTTGTAAAAGGTAATAATAATAATAATTATTATTATTTATTATGAAGAAAAATACATATATTAGCTAGACGAGCTAAAATATATTATTTTAATTTTTATGAGAAAATGATTGATTGAGAGTACTTCTCCTCGATATTTTCCAAAATATTTCTAACAGGTACTGGACTAGAGGTGGCGCTTTGAGAAGTGTACCCGTGGGTGGGGGATGCAGGAGGAACAAAAGAAGCAATAACAACAACAAGAACAGTAACAACAACAACAATAATAATAGTTCTAAATCTCCGGCTTCTAGTACTAGTACTGATGGTCGTCAAGGTACTAACAACTCGGGTTCTTCAACTACAATTTCATCTCATAGTAATAGTTTTTCAGGTCCAGCATCAGCAACTAGTTTGTTAGGGCTTATGAGTCCTCAAATTCCGCCTCTTCGTTTCATGTCTCCTTTAGGTCAATTTAGTTCTGATCATCACCACCACCACCATTTTACTCCGAGTAACCATATGAACTTGAATTTTTCTACAAGTTCATGTGGTAACATATTAGGTGGGACCACTGAAGGCATGATGGTTAATAACAACAATATGCTTGGTGCTGGTGCTGGTGCTGGGGGTCATGTTGCTTCGCTTTTATCAAGTGGAAACCTTGAACATTGGAGGATGCAACAACAATTCCCTAATTTCTTAGGTGGATTTGATCCATCTAATACGCCTTCTTCTTACCCCTTTCAAGGGGGGGTGCACGAGGCAGTACAATACCTTGGTGGTGAGAGTACGAGTCAAATTAGTAGGCCAAAAATCTCAACCTCAATGCTAAATCAAATGGCTTCAGTGAAGATGGAAGACAACAACAACAATAATAATCAAGATCAATCATCTTTATCAAGGCAATTGTTGGGGATTCAAGGAAATAATGAAAATTGGAATACTAGTGCTAGTGCTTGGAGTGATCTTTCAGCTAGTTTTAGCTCTTCTTCCACTAGTAATGCCTTATAATTATTGAAATTCGAGCCAAATCTTATACTAATCTTCGCTCAGCGGTCATTCAGAGGTCTTAGCTGGTAATCTGAACTGTCTCACTAGTCGATATGTTTTATCAGCAAAAGCATCTAGTGAGCATGGAATTAACTCGAACAATGGGAACAAAAGAATATCAATCGATCATCTGAAAACCCTAGATTTGGTAGTTCTTTTGTTTTTCAAGTGTTTTATTTAGATTTATTTGTAGTTTGTATTGTAATGTGTTAGAACATGTTTGGAGTGAACTTTTTTTTGAGTTTTTTTTTTTTTTTTGGTAGCTTTTGTGTAGACATGAAGGTCTAAGTTTCAATGTAATTTGGTTCTAGGTGTTGGGCTGTAAAGATGATCATATGGCTAACATTTCTAATGGTATATCATCTTCATGTTTGAAATTTTATGGAGTTTTTGTATTTTCATATTATGTGTATATTTCATATGGTGATATATTGTTTAATTTCTTCCTAATTCTCTTATTACTACAACATGTTCTTCTTGGATTTATTATTGCTTGGTTTAATCCAAGTTAATTTATCCAAATTATGAATATATTGATGAGGATTTAGATATTCATAAATGTTTATTATCTAGAAATTAATGATCCGTGATATGAAGCAATGTTGTTCAAATATTTACATGATTAAAAAAAAATCTCACTTGGTAACTGAATTTGGATTAAACTTAATTAAGAAATGGATGTTATGATTGACCAATTTGGATTTTGTTATTTTCCCACTTTAATATTCAAGCAGCAACTTAAAATATATAGCTTTATAATGGTGATAATATAAGGTTTAATTAATTACCTGCCTTGTTTTTAGGGATTATAAATTCCACAAATTACGCGGAGCTATATGTAATTATCATGATATAATAGAGTAAACATTCTTTTATACATGTTAATCAGTGTACATTAAATCTCTTTATCGTTGTTGTGTTTGTCTGAAAGTTTAATGACTATTGCCCCTAGGTGGGGGTTTGTGGGTTCGGATGGATCCAGTAGTTTTTCCGTAGATCATATATTTGTATTAGAAAATTAAGTACATAACTTGTGAATCTCTAACAAAACGGATTGATAACTCAATGGTAAGAAAGGAGAAGGAAATTTAGAACCCTCAAACTCCTAACATTGACTCTGCGACTACTATGAGGATCTATTATATACGTATATTGATATTTGACGTTTAGGTTTTATTTAATCATTTTAAACAACTATATGCAAAAATTTAGAAAGAATATGAATGTAAGAAAAAACAAATACCATTAACCTTTCCTCATGAAATTATGATCATAACTGATGTGCACCATTTGAATACATTTTTTTTCCCTTTAAGATATATTTATACTTGAAACTTAATATTTACATAACAATATATTTTCAAGATGACTAATCATGAGATAATTTATTGTGTGATTTTATCTCAATCAAACATAAAATAAACTCATCATAAAATTAGTTTCGAAATTAGTTATCTCTTATTCATCGTATCAAAGAAGCCCTTAATATTAAATAGCTATATAAAATAGTAATAGTCAAATCTATAATTTCAAAGCATTATTAATAAAGTTAATTTCATAAAAATATACCTCTAATTAAATATTTTAAAAGTAACTTTTCAAGTCAATGTAGATAAATCAAATAATATAAAACGAAGAAATATTAACTTAAAGTTAATATAAAAATCGATAGAATTTAAATTCTGAATTTGCTTTTGTCCCATAAGTAGTATTACTATTGCCAAAAACGCGTCGGTGTGTAAGCTTTTGACACCTCATGATATGATTATGATTCTTAAATACTATTATTCTGTTTGATTGGTGCATGCTAGTCACTTCATTTTGTTCTGGTATTTTATTATTATTATTATTATTATTATTATTATATACTATATATTATATGTTTTATAATGGATGTAAGATATGACCTGAAATGGAAAGGAAAAAAAAAAGAATTCTAAGCAGCAACTTTCTAGAGATTCAGTTGCTTCCAGCTATATATACTTAGATAATTTATACTTCCTTCTTAATTTTTAATTTATATGATATTGTTTAATTTGATATGATGTTTAAAAAATAAGTATTTTTGATATTTGTAATTTAAAATAAGTGTGACTAAAATTATTTTGTAAAAGATAAAATGAATATTTTAAAGATATATTATTACTAAAAAAGAAAATATATTATGTAAATTGAGACATAATATATATCATATAAATTAAGACAGAGAATATATATTTTGTAGTTCTCATTCTACTTAAATTGCTCCAGATCTAATCCACGTGCTTAATATCTAAATATTTCATGAGTGTTGTGATAAGAGAAAATAAAATCTGGAATATTCAATCTATTAAGCAAAAATATCAAGGATTGGCTGGATTTGTTTAAAGAATATATTATTTATTTAGGGAGGGCAAGAAATATGAAATTGTAAAGAAAACTAAAAGGTTCGAGTCTTCGATATGGACAAAATCTTGTTGAAAGCGTCATTTTGAATGGGTTTTATAATGCACAATTTAAATTTAATCGAAACTTCAATATAAATTCTAAACCCCAAATAAAAAAACAATCTATTCTACTAAAACCTTGAGAAAGAAATCAACCACCAAGAATAATATAAGAGACCTGTTATAACAAATAATTAATATTCTTTTTTTTTTGTTTATTGCAAACTAATTGTTACCTTATTGTAATTAAGTATTCCGTAGGACCTCGGGTATTTCAACTTGAGATGGATGCGTATAATTAAATGAGATAACATATTTAATGTAGTTAACTTAACTATCTAATAGACGAATAAAAAAAATACACACAAATGTATTAATCGAAATACTTTATTAGGACTTAACATGTTCAGTAAGAACTTGTTTTTATTCGAGCGTCTAAATAAAACAATACCAATAAATTTAACTAACTATCTATATATATAAATAAATTAAATTACATTTTCACTTCTATTTGGCAACACATAAAGCTAGTTTAGGCTATCACTTTATATAGGAAACTCAACCTAGAACATGGTAATTATAATTTATATGATCATTGTCCCCCATAAATTTATATGCAATAACTCAATCATTTGTTATAAATAATTCCCACAATGATAACTGAAACATGAAGACAGTCAACCCAATGTAAAAAAAGAAAAGATTCTTGGGGGTTGAGTAAATGATTCCATAATAATAATAATAATAATAATAGAGTAATACTTTTCCTCTGTTTAACAATATTGCTTCACTATCGACTTTACATACTCCGTAAGAAACTATAAATAGAAGAGTAATTATATAATATTACCATTTGAATATAATAAATATAAGTCTTCAAAAATATAATTAAAAAATTATTATAATTAACGATAAAAGTAAATTAAGAACTAAATATATTATTAAATATTTCAAAATAATATAGTGGACCACTATTATTAGACGAGGAAAATAATAATTAAGGCAATTTGTGGTTAAAAAGCAATGATGAGAAGATAGTCAAAGAAGGTAAGACAAACAGTGGGACAACAACATTTTTATTAAAAGACTCGAAATCCAAAAATATGCCCACAACACTAAAATCCTTCTATTCCCAAACTCCGAGGTTCTGTTATGTTATATCAAACTCTAATTTTGATATTTTATTAAAACAAAAGTATTGAAACACTTGGAAATCTGACGTAAATTATTAGTTGAACTATTTGTAAATTATTGACAGTCTTAAAAATATATCTCTACTTGGTTAACTAAACTTAAATACACCATCTATTTGTCACATGACATAGCAAGTCGTCTCAAACTCTTGTAGGAGCATGCAACTTTTAATAAAAAGCCGAGAGAAATGTTGAAAACACCCCTAAATTTGGTGAGAATTTAGGAATGTATTTCACTCATGTTACAAGATCAGGAGTGTATTTAAGTTCAATCAATTCGGTAAATGAGTGTTTATAATTCAAAAATAAAATTAATAATTCACATTATATTTTGAGGCGTTTTCAATAATTTCCTCTTTATTACTAATAAATTTACTAAATATATATTAGATAAAAGGATTAGAATTATCACATCTATCAAACTATATATCTTAAAGACCTGTTGAATTCTGTACCGAATTTGCCCCCAAGAATCAACCTAAAATTTGAAAATAAAGATGAGGGAAATCAGTCAAAGAGAACAAAAGAACACTATCGTGTACGTAAATTCATGATCTTTAATTTTATTAATATTATTCGTTGATATTCATGCTTCCAAAACTTAATTAATGCTTATTTTTCTAACGGTACCACCCATGTTACAGAAATTTTAGATTAACGTCTGAGTGCGCAAAATTTATATTGTTGCACGCAGAGGCGGAGCTAGGTGGAGGTTCATGGGTTCAGACGAACCCACTAGCTTTTTTGTAGACCCTATATTAGAAAATTAAATATATATATTAACATGTTAACCCCCAAAAATTGATTTAGAACTCCCAAACTCCTAACTTTAGCTCCGCCTCTGTCACTCACTTGCACGATATTCGAGGAAGAATATAATAGTACTTATAGATATACCAAGTAGTGTTGTTCTAGTTCTTTCTAGTAATTAGATCTTCTCTTCTTGATTTTGACAAACTGGTCTAAAACTGGTATTGTTTTGTCATGCTTCTGACAAAGAAAATATAATTCAGGGAGACCATATCTTAATAACCAAATAGAAAAAATTACTAAAAGAGAAATGACCTATATACATGCAGATTATATTCCTTTAATTTTTATACTAGATTTTTATCACGGATTATTAGTTTCGTCCTCGAATTATTAAGTTTTAAAAATACTCTTTTACTTGATTAATTGAACTTAAATACACCCTCAATCTTATAACATGTGTGAAATACACCCCTATATTATCCTCAAATTTAGAGGTATTTTCAGTACTTCTCTTGACTTTTTATTAAGAAATTCATGCTCATACAAGAGTTTGAAATCACTTGTTATGTCATGTTGAAGATTGAGGGTGTGTTTGAGATTAATTAATCAAGTAGAGAGATATTTTTAAGCCTGACAATAATTTAAAAATAAAACTAATAATTTACGTCAAGTTTAGAAGTATTTTTAATGCTCGTATCTTATTCGAGTGAATGTAGAAAAGACTAAAAACATCTCATGTTTGTGTGGCAGTATAATATTTTATATGTAAGCTAATTTTAGCATGTGAGCATATATTGCTTTCCAGTGTTTTTTGGTTGTTACTAATTAATTAACTTCCCTAGCTAGTAGCTCTTCTTTTCTTGGGAATGTTCTCTTACTTTCATGCTTTATACAGTTTCTTCCTTCTTTTGACTCAATTTGGGACATTGGTGGGCACTTGGTTGCAACATCAACAATCGTGTATTCAGTATAATTTCATAAATAAAATTTAAGAAGAATAACATGTATTTAGTCTTGCCACTATTTTGTAAAAGCAGAGAGAGTTTGTTTATATCGACCCTTAACTCAAGTTATAAAGAAACATCAAAAATTTAAGTACAGTAATCATGTCAAAAATAATGAAGAAAATAACAGTAGCAACAAAAAATAATACGCTACCTAAAGCACCAAAAATAACAAGTAATACAAAAAACGAAGAAACAAGGCAAACACTCAATTACCTACAAACAACAAATACTAATTAATAATAATACTAGAAGGGAACTAGCAGAATACTCGATTATACCTACAATCCTTCTGTTATAATCCTCGATCTTCATAAAGAACACTTATATTAAGGTTGAAAATTTTCTCTCCTGAGGTCCATTCAATTATATATATGGATTTAACTTATATTCTAATTTCTCTATAACAATCTTCCTTTATAATTATATATTACTAATCTTAATAAAATAACAAGATAACAAAGATCGATGACGAATCTTTACTAATTAACAAGCATGATAAAAATAAAAATTGGAGAAAAATGGATATAAAAGTCGAACACAAAGGTTAAATTATTAAACTCAGACTTCATTTTTATATATGTTTAAACTACAAAAAATCGGATACAAAGTAATAAATTACAATTTACAATCACTAACTTTTGTTACTCTTTGTTAACTATGTTAAAACAAAAATAAAGTAGTCACAAACTGGATCACATTAAAAACATTAAATAAATAAAAAAAGGTACAGTAATGTATTACAATAAATATATAAAAAAATAAATAACTTTGTTGTATACTAAATTCTGCAAGCACTGTACTGTGTGTAGTGTTCTCTTAAAAAAGTGAAATCGTCAAAGAAAAGCTAGGAATCTTATTGGTACTTTTTGTGACAATGCCTGTGTTACGAGGTCCACGTTAGGGTAAAACGTTTCTTAATAATAATGATTTTGTATCCATCAAAATTAAAGTTCGAGATCTTTAGTTAAGAATGAATTAGGAATGATATTTATCAGATATATATCATTTCACCACAATTCTTATTTGTGGTGCGCTTTTATATATATTTATTATGAGTTTAATTATTTATGGTTAAGTCCAATATTTATGGATGAAATTATGGTGACTTTAACGTGAGGCTCCAACATCGGAATACGAGAATTGAGATGAGTTCTGCTTTGATACCATATAAAAGAAGTAGACATTAAACCTAATTCAAACCGAGAGATCACTTATTCCTTAAACTACGGATGTGAGACTGTTTCAATATGTTTACATATAATAAAATGTGCATTTGGCAACAATTAAGCAGGAGTAATTTATAATAATTCGAAATTTCCAACAAAATCAACTTATTTAATTTCTATTAAAACTATATGATTATTTCATTTCTCTAAGTTCAATTCAGTACATTGGTTCAATATATGGTTTTCTTTACATTTGTTTCGATAAATTTATCAATTAATTTTGATTTTTTTTTAATATATAGATCATGTTCATAAATTAACGAAAATATGCAAAAACTCTATTTACTTCTGACATTTTGCTCCAATAACATAGATGGCATAAAACTAATTGCTAATTAATTTTGGTTCATTATAATGGTGCTTAATTAGAGAATGATTAATCTCACAATGTGATTTTGATAGATATATAATCAAAGAGAAAGTATCAATGGAAAGACTAATCACTGCTTTAGGGAGTCAAATATAATGGCGTATGGATTGGCTAAAGTAGGAGCAATTAATCACAACATGTCTTTTAATATTTATAGTCTGTTTAGTTAAACTTTTAAAATTCGACTAATATAAAAAGTCTTTTTTTAGAAATTAAAAAAAAAACTTTTGAAAAGTAATTTGTGGGGTAATATTTTGTATTTTGCTAATCAATTTTTAAAATACTTTTTTTTTTTCTCTTAGAGCACCACTTTGGACGTTTAATTTCAGATCATAAAAAATGACCTTTTAAAATAGTTTCTGCTATTACTCAAAGTCGCCTTTTTCCTCTAAAAACTTGACTAAACACCTCAATTCGGTAAAATAAATATTTTTCAATTAACAATTCTCTTTTAACTCGAAAAACTTTGGTCAATCAAGCTATTAACGGGTGAAATAAGACAACATTTGATGAGAATTGAGAAGTTGTCCACTAACAAGAGTAAATTGCTATACATATTGAAGAGTTTTCTATTCCTAAAGCTATAATTCAAAACTTTCTATTAAAAAATGAAAGGATTCGAACCATTTCAACATGCTCGATAATTATATATTCTATAAATATATGATATTATACGAAAGATTCATATAACACTAGGGCCAATGATCTTCTCATCTTAAAATTAGATGACATTTATCTCTTTTTACTCTTGCACGGGCTCGACCTTGGGGAGGAGCCAAAGACTAAGTTGCTGATTCGACTGAATTCAATAATTTTTATTTAAATTATATATTTATTTTAAAAAATTCTAAATCTATATATAAATTTAATTTTTGACTCCGTTTCTGCTAGACTATTGAGAGGGTGGTCTATCAAAGACACAATTTGAAAAGTAAGTAGGTAGCATCCTATGTAACATCTTTTTCATCTTCTAAAGAAGAGCTAGCCTTGACCACAACAGCACTTTTAATATTTTCTAGAACTGTTCTTTTTTTAAAAAAAAAATAAATACTTTTTCTGTCCACTATTAATTGTTATTTTGCGTTTTTCGAATGTCAATTTAACTAATTTTCAAAGTTAAATTAGATTACATTAATTCGACATTTAAAAAAAAAATAGTTATTAAAAAATTATACGAAAAGTACTATAAATTCCAATTTTTTGCATATCAATATGATGAAAAAATACATCGTAAAATGTTAGTCAAAGTTATTATCGTTTGACTCTAAAAAAAACCATAACAATTAAAAGTAGACGAGGGTAATATTATTTATCTATTTTTCTTTTGAGGTAAATTCTGGGGCTTTCCAAATATAGAAATCCATGTCTCAATTGGCACTTTTTATTTTTCAAAATTAAAGTTATGTAAATTTTCATTAGTATTTTATAATATGTTTTTTTCAGTGTATTGACATAAAGAAATTGTAATTTATCAAAAATCAATCTACAGCTCAAAAAATAATTGTTATTTTCATAGGGATAGTCTTATAAAAAATACAATGCAAATAAATATATTGTAATAGGACAATTTCTGCCTCAGCAATGTCGAGTCTTAGCTATAGTGCATACTCCACAACATATATATTATTTCACATAATTTTTATAATATCGTTATAAGTTATATGTTCAATATCGAAACGTGGCCTTGTGTGCTAGTGATTTGTCGTTTTCTCAATAATAATAATAATTTATGTATGATGTGTATGTGTTTGGAAAACTCGTATTATTTGCTATTGTTATTGTTCCTTTTTTTACATTATATTCAGTTTTGTATACACGTTTGCTTTAAAAATACATTATTCGAGTCTAGAATTTTTCAGAAATAATCTTTTTTAGCGCTTCATTATATAAATTATATCACTTTTTAAAACTCCACTTGGAGAATACTCTTACTGAATATGTTGTTTGTGTAAGTCTGTTCAAGAAACTCGTATTATTTGTTACTGTTCCCTTTTTACATTATTTTCGGTTCTATATATCTGGTTTGAAAATACGTTACCTGAATCTAGAATTTTTCAGAAGTAATCTTTTTATCTTTAATTTATTACATCAATTTTTTTAAAACTCCACTTGTACAATATTTGTACTGATTATATTGTTGTCGTATATGTCGTAATTGAACAAATTCAATTCAATATGTAAGTTGTTTATTTTATAAGTGGTCAAATCCAAGTAGCACAATATATATAATAATTAGTGGTTACGTACGTTTGACCTGTTAATATCAAAGTTGTAGTAGAGTTGAATGATATTGCATGATTTGCATGGATGCTTACGTAAAATAGCACTTTAGGATTTTATTTTTTTAATTCTATCTTCAAGTTAATAATTGTTTTGCAAAGTTGTTTGTCTTATTAAAGCCACTATGATTCCTTATCTGTTTTCCATGCACACGTTCTAAGATAATGTCTTTCTTTTTTTTAATATAAAAACTTCTTCGCATTATGAATATGACTTAAATGATAATCTCAAAATTTGGATATCGTGAACTACGGCCGTTAATGTTGCGATTTGTGAGTGAATTATGAGAAGGGAAAATTATGCAGAATAGCAACCATTTAACATATATTAGGTACTATAGTTACAGTTTAAGAAAATTGTTATTCATGGCTATAGTTTCTCTAATTCTTGTTATTCGCCTGATTTGTATAATTTGTATAAATTCAGAATTTGTATAATTTGGTTCCTGATTGTATAAATCTAGAATTTTGTATATGTTTACTCTAACAATTTTTATACGATTTATGAAAAATTTATAATGAATTACCATGTTTGTATATTGACAAGCGAAATATACAAACTTAGTTCTGTAAAATTCTTAAATGTATAAATACAAAATTTTATATAATTACCCTATTTGTATATTCGCAAACAAAATATACAAACGGACAAAAACATATAAACTACACCTCCATAGCAAATGGAACTATAGCGATGAAGCGCAATTATCAAAACTATAGCTATAGAGCTTTATTATGTCTATTATGTTTGATATTTCTGAAATTTTATACGACGAGAATTATCACAACAAAGATGGGCCGAAGACATGAGGGAATGACAATTCCATTTAGGATGAGTACTGCAACCTATTGGGCCAGAGGCCCAACAAAAGGTAAAAGTTTACCTTCTAATAATTTCCAAAGGCAAAAGTTATATTTTTATCACATGAAATAATCTTTTATAATAAGTTAAAAACTAAATTTAAAAAATTATCATTGAAAGGTTTCTCGTGTTTTATCTACCAATTTTCGAAAAATTATCTTTTGTCAAAAGGATCGTATATTGAAAAGTATTTGTAATATAATGGACCATAAATTAAAGTTGATCTGTCATATCGTTGGTATTATTGTACATATAATTTTTTCAAGAAATCAATTTTCAAGTTGATCATATACGTCATTACGTAGCCAAATGAATGTTATCATCCAAGATATAAAGTTAGAAAATGATTTTGATCAAAAGCAATGAACTATATATGTCAAGAGGACCATTAGATTTTAGATTTTAAAATGCAAATTACCCCTACTTGCACCTTGCTTCTTTACAATATATGAGATTTGTACATATATAATTTACAATAAAAAAATAATCTTTTATAATAATAGTATGTATATTAATCATACACTTATTATATACTTTATATACACTAAGTATATATCGGGAACAACTATAAACTATATAGCATTTGAAAGTTCGCTCTAGACAAAAGGAGTTGCTCGAATGGTATACACTAAACACCCTTTGCCTTCAATCTTGAGATCATGGATTTGAGTTGTCGAGGGAGCAAAAAAGGGTGAAAGCTCCTGACTAGCTAGGGGTTAAAAAAATTGACTCTACAATATACGTTTGTACGTTAAGAAAAAAATATTCACCTTATCATAATTGTTTGTCAAGGTGAATACTAAGTGTATAAGTAATGTATATAGTGTATACAAATTGATTAGGCATAATTTATATATACTAATTAAAATTTGTAAGAAAATAAATATTAGGAGTTATTTTACGTTATGAGCTTTGTTAGGCCATTGTATAAAGCGTAGAAATTCATATTCCTTTTATGATTTAATTACCAAAAGAATCATATAATTATAAAAAGTACTTGTAATGGACCATATATTTAATCGTCCTATTGGGGTCATTTGCGCTTTTGCTCTTATTATATGTCGGTCTTTAATTTCGACTCTCAAGATACATAATATTTTTACAATGACATAATTTAATATTTTTCCATTATTACTCACAAG
>JAJOOR010010411.1:0-50669 GCA_036250505.1 Solanum acaule | reverse complement strand
TTCAACAACTCTTGTACTTCATCTTCACTCTCATAATCTTCTACTTCATCATCATTTTCATCTTCAGAGTTTGACACTGGCTCACCTAAATGTTCTCCGTGGTGATACCAAAAAGTATAATTTTGAATTATTCCATATACTTTCAAATGTGTATTAATCATCTCACGAGTTCCTAATGTTGTATTACAACATTTGTAACATGGACATCGTATTTCATCTTCTTCTCCTGATCCCCGAAAAGCATAATCCAAAAACTTTTGCACCCCATCTAAATAGGCTTGGTCAACCCGTTTATCAAGAGAAAGTTGCATCCATTGCTTACTAGGTGCCATAACCTTGGAGAATACATAAAAATAGAATAAGAAAATATAAATGATAAGGAAAAACTTTAAATGCACACAACTTGTGATTTTGTACCTAGTTCACTATGTTATCAAAATTAAATTCAATATATTATTTACAACTTACAATATGTTATTTACAAACGTTTTAATAAATTATAAGATGTGCACAACTTAAAATCTATTATTTACAGTCATTTGGGTAAATTTGTCGAGCTTGACTTTTACAAGAATGGAAGAATATGTGGTGTAACTATAAGAATGTTTCTTCTTGAAATATCTCGAGTTTATCAAGTTTCAAACCCAAAGAGAACTATCATTGTTTCTACCTTCTATATATAGAATCACAGGAAGTATAACGGTAAGAACTCAGTTGCATCTTTAACCTTCTAAAAGTTAATTACAAGATGTTATTTACAGTTTTTTTAATACATTTGTGGTGATTGAGAGTTTGATAGGAATGGACGAATATATGGTGCAACTATAAGAACGTATCTCTTGAAAGATCTCGAGTTTGGTAAGTTTATAACGCAAATGGAACTATAACTATTTCTACCTTCTATGTACAACACCACATGAGGTAATTTGTATCCGTTTTGTTTGTTCTTACATCTTTTGTGATTTCGAGTTAATTTGATTGTAAAAGAATATGATCAATTCCTTAGATACATACAAAACACTATGATATACTTCAAAAGAATTGACCAGCTAATCTCAAAGATGAAGAGTAATTCAAACAAGTATAGTGTAACTCGAACAAATCAAATATAGAGAAGAAGAAAAAATCAGCTCCCAAAAGAGGAAGCTTACCAGAAAGTTGAACAAACAGAAAATAGCCAGTGATTCTGTTTTACAGAAAAAATATATGGTGCAACTATTGAAAAATCTTGAGTTTTCCAAGTTTTGAAACCTAAATGAAACTATCGTTGTTTCTACCTAATATGTACATCATATACAAGAGGTAATTTGCATCAGTTTTCTATTGCTTTCTTTATCGTTCATCAGCTCGTGTTAATTTAATCGTCAGCATATGATCGATTCTTTAGGAACACACTATACACTATGCTATAAGAAGAAAACAATCAACAAATTAAATTTAGAGAAGGAAAAAAACTCACAGAAGAGGATGCACAGCTGATATACAAGTAGACAGAAGTAAGAAAACCAATTAGAAAAAATTGAAAGAATGTTTTAAACAACTATTAGAATGCATCTTCTTGAAAGTTATCAAGTTTTCCAATTTTTAGACCCAAACGAAACTATCACTCATTCAATCTTCTATGTGCAGCATCACAGGAGGTTAGTTGCATCAGTTCTATTGTGTTTTACATATTTCATCAGTTTCAGATCCAAACGAAACTATCTTTTTTTTCACTTCTTCAGTTGTAACATTCTGCAATCACTTGTCTCACTTGCCCTGTTAGTAGTTCACTTGTAATTCATAACAAATTTCTCAACTTAAACAAAACATTCTCTATATTATCTCTTAATACTGTTTTAGCTCATTAGGTTGTTAGTGCCTCTTTTCAAGTTCATTATTATTTATCTTTAGGAACACATACTTCTTTAAGGACTGATCGATCCCCTTCACTTTTGGGCATCATATCACACTATGAAACTGAATCTTTTTTAAGAAAACAATCAGCATCTAGTCTTAGAGAACAAGAACTCAAACAAGACGATGAGTTACAACTCGCACAAAACAAACAGCAAATCAACTGTACATAAAAAAATCAAATCAACTTGTCGAAGTGGAGGCATACCTGAGAGCCGAGTGAATAAAAGATATATATTGAGTGGAGATCACTGCTAGGCAGACCTCTACTTTCTCTGTTTTGAGAAAACAGAGATGAAACACTAATCACTGAGACCTGTATTGCGTTTGATGCTAGGCAGACTTGTGCTTTCTCTGTTTTGAGAAAACACAGATTTTTAGTTGAGAGCTACGTACGCTAAGATCGCTGTAAGGGAAGCTTGTTGTTAGCTAGGGAAGATCGATGTAAGGGAAGCTTGTTGTTAGCTAGGGAAGATCGCTACTAGGGTTCTTTTTTATTTCATTGAGAAACAAACTGAAGCGTGTTTTCTTTGTTTTCTTTTCCTTTTAGAATTTTAGTGAATTGATGAATTTTTAGGTAGCTAATTTTTTGGTGAAAATATGTTCCCGCCTTCCAATATATTTCTCAAGACCAAAGTTTTAATTTGGGACGAGTTACTACTTTTTCTAGAGACCAGATTTAGAACCTTCACAATAACATATGAAATTAAAGGCCGAAATAAAATATCGTCCCAATATATGTACTTTCAGAGACGGGATTATTAACTCGTCCATAAATATTGGTCTTAAATAAAGCTGTTTCTTGTAGTGTTCCCTAATGGTATGAATATGAACTATGGTAAGAACATGGACTTTAATTATGACTTCTTAAGGGGTACTACTTAGTGTGAGTGGGGGTATGGGACTTCACTTATGCATTGAACAAGTAGACTCTAAGAGGGGTTATGGTGAGGTTCTCTTATGATTATGACGACTTATGAATTATGTATGAAAGGTATGTAAGGATGTAATGTTGACTTCATTTGTTATAAGTTATGAACATGAATGTCTCCTCTTTTATGTATGTTGGTTATGACTATGGTAAAGTATGCTATGTTTGTTGTTGGTGGCCTAAATGTGATACTTAGCATTTGGTAGGGTTATGGGATCGTTAGT
Source organism: Solanum acaule (assembly GCA_036250505.1). Classification (NCBI taxonomy): domain Eukaryota; kingdom Viridiplantae; phylum Streptophyta; class Magnoliopsida; order Solanales; family Solanaceae; genus Solanum; species Solanum acaule. Next base: position 47,618 of record JAJOOR010010411.1, on the reverse strand, counting down.
CCTGGTGCACCTTGTAGTTACAGATTACTGATAAAGCCCTTGCTAGTGGGAAGGTAGAACTAGTATACTGTTACTGATATCCCCCGAGTAGGGATCTACTGATATGAATATTTAACTCCTTTATGAGGAGTTCACTATTATTGGTTACTTCTTCAAGAGAAGGCCACACTAATTACATGATTCATCCTTCGAAGCCTCCCAGCAATAAGATTTGATATGGAAATGATTTTTTGAGTTTACTATTAAGTATTTACATTGATTTTGCTTATATGAGACACATAAGATTGAATATTGTTATTGTTTCTGAAAGAGCATTATTTCATCATTATGATTATTGTACTAGCATGTTTCCTGACTTGTCCCTCGTTAAAATGGTTGTGGTTCAGTATTATTACTCACTGAGCTAGCGTTTCACTCCTCCGTAATTATTTTTACAGAGAACTCAGGTGGTATTTAAGAGGATTTCATTAACTAGAGTGTGATTTGGTAACATCTGATGAACCCCGCATTTCTTCGCGTGGCAAGAGAACTATTGATTTTCTACGTTTATTTAGTTTCTTTTAAAAACTCTTAGAATTGCTCCATTTGTTATTCCTTTGATTTGAGTCAAGATTAGTTCTTCGAATTGTAGTCAAGTGGCTAGTTTGGAACTGTTTCCGTAATTAGGAGATGAATTGGTTTTATTGCGTGAAAATTAGATCATTGATGGGTATTATGTTGTGGTTAATAGTTGCTATTAGTTGTTTTGTGAATTTCTGAGACAGGAAAAGTCAAGATAGGCCTAAAAACAAAGGAAATTCTGCCCAATTTTCTGTAGAATTCTGGTAAGGTTTGGTTTAGGATTCTCCCTCTTAGCGCCGGTCACGTTCCTAACCTGGGTCGTGACAATATATATAATCACTTATTCAGATGCTCACCTCGGACACTAGTTACTCATCAACGAGAATGTCCTAATAACCATTACCTTTCTCATAAAGAACTATGAATGATTAAACCTACCTTCTATTAAATACAACTCTATCTAGTTGTAAGCATTATCCACCTCATATTTATGAGTTACTAACAATTTTAACTCATAATGTATAATCATTCTAGTGATACACACCTTACCCTATTTTCAAAAAGTTTTGTGATACCTAAGTTGTTGTTTTTCAACAAAACCTTCTGAAGTACCTTTGAGCTATCGTATAAATTCTGCAAAATTGTCCAATGTAAATTTTATTCATATATGAAAATTGAAACATGTAATTTTTTATGCAAGTTTACCTTCTTTTTAAATTAAAATGAAAATATAAAGCTCAAAATAATCCTTCTACTTCAACTATTCATTTGTTAAACATGAAATCTTTAATTGATGAGTATATTGTTAGTAATTTCTATTTTTCAGACTCACATATTAATATATTATACGTAGATATGCTATCATCAAAGTAGCCCATTGTATGATCTAATAAAGTATTAAATTTTGAGGCTTTAAAAATAACTATCTATTAATATGGTTTATTTTAGATAATTTGAAACCCATAGACCTTTTCTTAAGTGACTTATTGAAAAGGTACCTTTTCAGATGAAAAGGACCATTTCCTCAAAAGAAACTTCAGAATCCTTTAAAAGAATTTTGTCTCTGACCAGAAGACATACTTTTTCACATTCTCTCCATCTCAAAAAAAGAACACTAAGAAAGTAATCTTCAAGGTTTGGAAGATCAAGTTCATCAATTTGGAAGATCAAGTTCGTTCATCAATTTATAGTCTTCTTCAATCAAGTTATTTCAATGTAACAAGGTTAGTGTTCCTATCATTCTCTAATATTGATGTTTATGTCTAGTTATTTATATATGATCTTGGATAAATTTATTAGAGTATTCTAACAAGGGGTATCAGAGCAAGTGTTGTATAGATCATTAGAAATGATTTTAAATTGGGATCCTCTATCTATATATGATTTGGTTGGGCGACCATATAAAATTATGTTGTTACTTTGTAGCTTTGGCACCTTCAAAGAGTAAGATTTCTTGGAGTTTTTATTTTATTATTTCATAAAGGCCATGTAATAATAAAGTTTTAAGAAAATGTTAATTCCCTGTAGCACTATAGATAAAGTGTAGGAAATAAATTTCTCATCTTCTTTGACCTTTTTGTGTGCATTGAGACTTCAGGGGTTGCAATGTTTTTTATCATTATTGTTCTGCTTATTATAAGAAAATGGTTGTTTGTGTAGGGATTGATTTGAGATATAAATTGTCTCCAACTAGTTATTTTTCTCAATTATTGAAAAAAAAATTCTCCATGAACGAAGAGTTTCTCTTGTTTCCATTTTGGAATGAGGGTTCTAAGCATTTTTTCGGTTGAAAATTTAGTCTTTTAATGACTATTTGCACTAGCTCATGAAAGTGATTTTTTTCATGAAAAGGTTTAAAAACCTTTTTTCTTCCTTCTAACAAAGCATGTTTTGTACAAAATTTGTTTTTAGATGGATGACTTGTACAATTTTTGTAACAATGATTTTAAGGGTTAGTGGAGATTTTTTTCTTTAAGGGAAAATATACACACACACACACACATATATATATATATATATTTCCTTGTATTAAAAAGTATCAAGTTTCATTATGTTTATTGCGACGCAAACCATTAGTATACAACAATAGAGAAATTCCTTATTTGATTGTTATTTAAAGAAACAAAGGAAAGGTTGAATATGAGAACATTTTTTGAGTGGGATTATTAAATTGAAAATTTTAAATTTGAACACTCTAATCGTACTTCTTATTTTATAATGACATAAATTTGAGAAAGGGTTATTTTTATTTGTGATATGAAATGACCCAAATTCATGAATATGTTTAAAGGATAAAAAGATTCATATAACTGAATCCCAATTTGTTTTGAATTGTAGAGCACTTGTTGTAATTGTTGTTAAGTACTTGAAAACTTAGACATACATTGTACAAGATAAAATAATATTTTGTGGGTTTGTTTATAATTATTAAATTGTAACACAATTTTTTTTGGTATAATTTTATTTATCTTTCAAGTTTGTAAGTGAATAAATTGAAAATAATATGTTGCCAAAGTAACCTCTATTTCATAAATTCTAATTACTTTGAACATGCAAACATGTTTTTATCTTTGCGAAATAATTATCCCAAAAGAAGATTATTTTTGTTAGAATATTGATAGTCATGAATGTGTGATAAATTTAGCAATGCATGCTAGTAATGTGTCGGTCCAAAGAAAGACATATTATAAGGCCATTTTCGTAATCAATATTCATAATCTATTTATAAGAGTACCACTTAGAAGTTATTATTTTTGTCCAAAGACTAAATGATAGTGTTGTGCTAGGTATCTTGAGATGAGTCCACCCTTATGTGTATGTGTGTGTGTTTGATAAATGTATTATAACTTATTTGTTATTGTTACTTCAATTTATTTAATTTGCTTATTCAATTAGATTTGATCATCGCGTGGACTTGTATGAAACTAGCACTAATGAACAAGAGTCTGTATATTAAAAGTGGGAGCGATCGAATTGCATGCGTTTAATAATGATGTAACATCAATTTCGGAATCCTTAAAAGGTGGTATAACAGAGAATAGAGAGAAGCAAAAGGTTTCTAAAAGGAAATCGTAGATTAATTTGTTGCTAACGAAAAATGTTGAAACAAGTACTATTCTTAATAAGATTGTCAAGGCGATATAAGGGTAAAAGAAACATAAGAAAGTACATTATGGAGATGTATAATCTTGTGACAACTTAGGGCCTCTAAGATTGAGTTGTCTGATGACATACTTGTGTACCTAGTTTTGATCTCTCTTCCTCCACAATTTAGTAAATTTAAAGTTTCATATAATACTCAAAAGGAGAAATAATGTTTAAATGACTTATAACTCAATGTGTTCAAGAGGAGGATAGACTAAAACAAGAGAGGACTAAAAGTTCTCATTTGACATCTACCTCTGGAACTATAGCCGTTTCATGTAAGCGGTAAAGGAGAAAGAATTAAAAAAAGTGTAGACAAAGGAACATTGGATCCTAAGGATCAAAAGCAGTGTTTCTTTTATAAGAAAATTGGTCACATGAAAAAAGAGTGTTCTATGTATATTGCTTGGCGTGAAAAGAAAGGATTGCCTAAGGAGTTGAACGTCAATTGATGTTGAAAGCTACATCTATGTGGCCAATGGAAATAAGGGAGATGTGGAGGCTATTATTGTCTTCAGAAATTTATTAGATACTGTTTTTTGCAATTAGAATAAATATTTGTTGTACCATCATTGAAACAAAACTAAATTTCTATTTCATGTTTGGATAAATCTGGATATACTTGTTCAATTGGAAATTAAAGTTGTAGTATTTCTCTTAAATTTCTATTTGTGAAGAAAATAGTTCAGAGTTGTCTTATGTCAATTGACCATATTAGTACAAACTAAAAGAGTGCGGATCCACTTATGAAAGGTTTTCCACCTAAAGTGCTTCATGGGCATGTGGCTCATACGGGTGTTATCAGATTTAATGATGAGTCACTTTAGTGGGAGTTTGTTATTTTATTTATGATTTTGACATGATAAAATTATGATCGGTACAGATTGAAGTTTCATGAAATTTGTGGATTTCATGTATTTATTGATAACTCTGAAAAATTTAAAACGTAACTTTCTATTTTTGTTTTGCATAAGGTATAAGAAAGTGATTTTGGACTTTAAAGTCATAAAGTAGGACTAGTTAGAAATAGACATGATATAGATCGTTTTACATGTAATTTCTATATTTGATTTATGTCAATCGTATTGATGAGTTTAGTTACAAATATATGTTACGAAAACCGCTTTGATCCAATATTACTATTATCGATAGACCATATATTTTTGAGAAATTTAAATTAAGATAGCAAAAGTTAGTGCCCATTACTGTTTCATCTATGTACGATTTTTTAGAAATATATGAAGTCCAAGTGGGAGATTGTTAGTAATTTCTATTTTGTGGACTCACATACTAATATATTATACGTAGATATGCTATTATTAAAGTAGCCCACTGTATGATCTAATAAAGTATTGAAGTTTGGGGATTTAAAAACAAATATCTATTATTATGGGTTTATATTAGATATCTTGAAACCCATGGACCTTTTCGTAAGTGAGATTAGGCCATCTCCAATTCACCTCTATTTTACTCTCAATTCTCTATATTTGGAGAGTGACATATAGACGGGCACTCCAACCCACCTCCATATCACTCTCTATTCTTCATATTTAGAGAGGTGACTAGTAGTTCTCCAAATTTGGAGAACTACTATTCACATTCTCTATTTCACTTTTTAAATATTTTATTATTATTTTTATTACTTTCTAATTAACATATTATTTTACGTATAATGTCATTAATTAAATATCTAATATTCATAATCATAATTATTTTTAAAGGTAACATATTATTTTAAAAAATATATTATTTAATATATACTACTTTCATCTAGATTAATAGTATTTTATTTTTTTGTAATTCACTGTAAAGAATAAAAAAAATTAAAATGATGAGATGAAAAATTGTTCAAACTATTCATGATCTACATTCCCAAAAGAAGAAATATTTCGTGATGAAACAAATATCGTGCTGAAAAGATGTTGAATGTGCATTCGGAGTTTTGCAATCACATTTTGCAATTATTGCAGGACTGCTACGTTTTTGGAGAAAGGAAGTACTACATGATATAATGACTAAAATTTTCTTGCAATTTATGTTATCTAGAAATTTATTTAGAATAAAATAAAATTATATATTTAATAATAATTTGAAAAAATTTAATTTTATATCACATGAAAATTATATAAAGCAATTATTGGGAAAAATATAAAGGATTTATATTATGAAATAAGAAAATAAGAAAGAAATATAAATAATAATATAATATTAAGGAGAGAGAAACTTATTTTTTTTAGTGAGTAAAATAGAGAATTAGGTTGGAGTTGGTTGTATGAAAAAAAAATAGAAAACTCTATATTTGGAGAGTAAAATAGAGTGTAGGTTGGAGATGCCCTTTGAATATGTACCATTTAAACATGAAAAGAACCCTTTTTAGATGAAAAGGCACCTTTCCTGAAATGACACTTCAACAATACTTTAAAAGGATTTGGTTCCTGAAATAGAAGACATACTCTTTCTCTTTATCTCCATCTCAAAAAAAGAAGACGAAGAAAGTAATTTTCAATGCTTGGAAGATTAAATTCATCATTTTTGAAGATCAAGTTCATTTATCAATTTATAGTCTTTTTCAATCAAGTCATTACAATGGAAAAAGGTTAGTGTTCCTATCTTTTTCTAATATTGATGTTCATATCTAGTGATTTACTTGTGATCTTGGGTGAATTGATTTGGTCCTTGAACCAGAGGACAAACTTTTTCTCTTTCTACCCATTTCAGAAAAAGAACACTAAGAAAGTAATTTTTAAGATTTGGAAGATCAAGTTCATTAATCAATTTATTGTCTTCTTCAATCAAGTTATTTTTTTGGTAAATAAACATCTTATTTATTACCAAAGTTGGCTTACAATCAAGTTATTTCATGGGAACAAAGTTAGTGTTCCTATCATTCTCCAATATTGATGTTTTTGTCTAGTGATTTACTTGTGATCTTGGGTGAAATAATTAAAGTATTCTAATATGTATTTCTCTGATAATCTTTTTTCCATTTAATTAATTATACCAAATGAATCTAAACAGTCATTTATCAATATCTTTAAGGTTTTTGTCCTTATGCTCTTCATGTTCTCCTATGTTCATTACCTATTCTTTGGATTCAATCTAATACATTCTTCTCTCCCCTTTTTACAATTGATGAAGAAATAATTTAAAAACACACACACACATATATATGATATATATATATATATATATATATATATATTAAAATGTGATATTTATTTATATATAAAAAATAAATTTATTTGGATGTAGTAAAAAATAAAATCAAAGGGGATACAACTGATCACACATCACTCTATATACCTATTCTTGTGCAAACAACTAAGATTTCTGAAAAATAGAGGAAGGGGAAGCAACAATTTATGGAGAAAAAAAGTTTAAAATTGTGTAACGATACGATTTATCGAGCCATGATGGCGCCTACCAACCCGCCAGTAGGCAAGCCAAACCTTGTCATGGAACATGAGAGTAATGGGGCTGAGGGGTAAATATCCTTAACTAAGAGAAGCATACAAAACACATAAGAAGAAGGCGGAAGCAATCCCAAAACTATATATAAAAGTTACCTCCGAGAACCTAGAAGCCACATGTACAAAACTACTGAAAAAGTACAAATCCCAAAAGTGGACCACAGAAACAAGACTGCCTCAAAAAGCAAAAGGGAAGTTAAAATATAAATACTGAACGTTGACAGGAAATCCCAGAATGCCATCTGCTCACCTTCGTCTCCAGAAAAGACTGTTGGATGTTCAACCTCAACGCTAATAGTTGGTGCTCGAACCTGCATCACGAAAATAGATGCAGAGTATAGCATGAGTACCAAAGCAACAAGTACCCAGTGGACATTATAGTCCGACTGAGAAAGAAAGGTAAAAAGAGACGGAAAAGATAGAATCAAACATGAATAGAGGTCAACAAAAATAAGAGCAGAACAATCAGAGAGCTAGCCTAAGGATATTTAACCTAAACCCAGCTATGCCCCTCATAACACCCGCTAGGTACACTCAAGCACAAACAAACAAGTTCAGAACATACTCCCATAAGCCCGAATGGTACACAAATAACTACAACTACAGAACCCAGAGGAAACCCAACATCGAACCGACAAAACCAACAACTCTAACCTAGTCAACAAGTTCGACTTCCACATCGAGCCACCCGGCCCGCCAGAAACTCTAGGCATTACCCAGCAAGGTGAGTTCCGCACGGGGGTATATTAATCCAATCCAAAAATTCTAATCCAATGACACAATAGGCTAACACTCTAGTGGCCATGCCCAAGCCAGTCAAGTGTGCCATCTAATATTACCGGGAGCCCTGCCCTAGAAAGACAGAGTGCGCGGGCCTGTCAACTGTGAAGAGGACCTCAAAAAACTTATATCCAACTAATCACCCCGGGGGCCTGTCCAATGCAGGCCAGGTGAGTCAGGTATCACTGCCTGGGGCCTGCCTAATGCTAGCCAGAGTGTGCGGGTAAAATCAACTCTCTAGAGGATCTTAAATTCAAAGCTATCACGGATCGACGTCCACTACCTACTATATAAAAATAGGCGAATAACATCCAAGCCATCGTGGATCGATGTCCACAACCAACTACCTCAAACCAGAACAGATCGCAAAACAGCCAAACTAGGAAAGTACTACACCTTCAATAACGTATCAGCATCAGAAAAATGGGGAGAGCAGCAAGAAGGATCACAACCAATAAAAAACCCAAAGGAACGGTCAACTATTAAATCCCAAGTCTGCTATGTTGGTCAACAATGACCTAGTCCATCTGAAACGACATCCGATACATATCATAGTCAACTAGATACATGGTTCTAACGCAATCCTAGCCTATCCTAGACTAAAGACAATGATAAATCCCAACATAAAAAAGCAACCAACTAGATACTACGCGTGCAACGACAAATAAACAGCCCAAAGGGTAATTCACAAATAGATACTACGCATGCAACAAAAATAAACAGCCCAAATGGCAATTCACAAATACCCACAGATAAATAGCCCCTCCGACAACTTGGTACTAACCCTCTGTGGGCAACATCAGTTTAGTGATCACGCCAGCATGCCTTTACACCTTTGGCCGGGTGTATTGGGTCTTCTCGATGGGGCGTATATATCGGACTCCACATTTAGCTCATGTGGTTTTATGTCGGTTATTAGTAGCTCCCATAGTTTAGTCAGATTCTATTGCATTGACCATTTATCAGTATATTCAGTCTCATCATGTTATAAATTGGTCATTGCATTCAGTTAGCTTAGTATTCAGTATCTATATCATGTTCATATTATATCATTGCTTATATGCTTTGTTCAGTTATATGTTATTTGAGCTTTACTCTATCCTGCATGCTAAGTACCTTTCAAGTACTGATGCATACTCTGTGCTACATCTTCTCGTGATGTAGGTTCAGGCTCTCAGCATCCATATCACGCTTAGATCGGTTCCCGATCTCCAGTTTAGCAGAATCAGTGGTGAGTCCTCATTCTCCAAGGGCAATAGTCATGAGTTTCTTGTCAGTATTTTTAGTCTTTACTTTCAATTTTGCTAGACTTAGCTGGGACCTGTCCCAGCATTTCTAGTCAGTTAGAGGCTATTTTCAGACATAATTAGATTCAACTTAGAATTGAGGTAATATCTTCTTTGTATTAAACTTATCAGTTTTCATTTATCTCAGTTATAGTATATGGGTATTCCCCATCTTTTCATTCTATTTATGATTTAGCTTCGCATTAGTTTATTATCTTTAGTATGCTTATGATCATGCCAGTAGGGTTAGTTTGGGATCACTTGTGGTCCTAGGTCCCGTGTCCGTGTCTTGGGGATAGCTCGGGGCGTGACAAACTTGGTATCAGAGCATTAGGTTTAAGTGTCCTAGGATGTATGAAAAGCCACACTAAGTAGAGTCTTTTTCATGGGTGTGAAGTGCACCACATCTAATGAGAAAGAGGCTACAAAGTGTTTTAGGAAATCTTCATTTTCTTGTTATTCTTATCGTGCGTAAGGTATGATCTAAATTCCATTCTAACTCGACGTTCTACGTTTCAGTGATCATGCCTCATCGTAGAGATATTGCCAGGAATGCGAATGCCAGGAATGCAAACGCAGCTCCTGCAGTCCCTGATCAAGAAGTGTCGAATGCAAAGCTCAGGAACGCCATTCAAATGTTGGCTCAGAGTGTGGTCAACCAGAACAATCAGCGGGCTCCAGTTCCGGTAAATGCCAATGTTGGGTCAGCTGCAGCCAGGGTGCGAGACTTTGTTAGGATGAATCCGCCAGAGTTCTTAGGATCACAACTTAGAGAGGATCCCCAAAACTTCATTGATGAGGTCAAGAAGATCTTTGAAGTGATGCAGGTAACTGGGAATGATCGGGTTGAGCTAGAATCTTACCAACTGAAAGATGTGGCTTATATCTGGTATAGTCAGTAGAAGGAGAACAGGAGTACAGATGCAACTCCTATTACTTGGGATTGTTTCAGCGAAACCTTTATGGATAGGTTTTTCCCCATAGAGTTGAGAGAAGCAAGGGCCTAGGAATTTATGAACTTAAGGCAGGGTAACATGACGGTCCAAGAGTATGGGCTCAAGTTTAACCAACTCTCCCGATATGCTCCTCACATGGTTGCTGATTCCAAGGCTCAGATGAATAAGTTTCTGTATGGAGTGTCAGACTTAGTGAAAATAGAGTGCAGGAATGCTATGTTGTTGGGAGACATGAACATCTCTAGGCTCATGACTCATGCTTAGCAGGTTGAGGGTGATAAGCTTAGGGAACAGGCTCAGGAGACTAAGAAAGCAAGAATAGGTAACTAAGAGTATTCCCAACAGAAATCGGGTGGTGGAAATCGCTCGCAGTTTCAGCAGAAGTCTTCGACTCCAGCCCCTTCATCAGCTAGTGTTCCATTCCCCATGTTCCGTAATGATCAGAAAGGTAGGGCGTCAGGCTCTAAGTCTCATGAAAGTGTTCCAAGTACCAAAACCTACCGGACTTGCCCGAAATGTAGTAAGAACCATCCGGGTGAGTGCCTTGCAGGTAAGGAAGGATGCTTTGGGTGTGGTCTGTCTGGTGATAGATTGAAGAATTGCCCTTCTAGACAGGGTCAATGAGGAAATAATGGTAGAGCTCAGTCTATAACTTCAACAGCACCAGCAGGTCGCCCGACTCAGTAGGGTAACTTATCTGGTACAGGTGGCGAACAACGCCAAAACAGGCTCTATGCTCTTCAGGCTTGTCAAGATCAGGAAGGTTTTCCTAATGTGGTCACTGGTACGTTACGAGTCTTTGATCTTGATGTTTATGCATTGTTAGATCCAGGGGCTACTTTATCTTTTGTAACTCCTTTCATAGTAGTCCAGTTCAGTGTTAGTCCAGAAACTCTCTCAGAACCTTTCTCAGTCTCTACTCTAGTTGGTGAACCAGTTATAGCTAGACGGGTATACATAAATTGCCCTATCACAGTCTCTCAGAAAATCACCTCAGCAGATCTTGTAGAGTTAGAAATGGTAGACTTCAATGTCATTCTAGGCATAGATTGGTTACATTCCTGTTATGCCTCAGTCTACTGTAGAACTAGGATTGTTCGCTTTCAGTTTCCAGACGAACCAATCCTAGAATGGAAGGGTAGTAAAAGCGCCTAGGGGTCGATTCATTTCTTACCTTAAGGCCAGAAAGATGATCTCTAAGGGTTATCTCTATCATCTAGTTTGGGTGAAGGTTTCTAGTTCTGAAATCCCAGCTCTTGAGTCAATTCTAGTGGTTAATGAGTTTTCATAAGTGTTTCTAGAAGATCTTCCCGGAGTTCCTCCTGATAGGAAAATCAACTTTGGAATTGATCTACTTCCAGATACCCAACCTATTTCTATCCCTCCTTACAGAATGGCTCCAGCTAAGCTTAAGGAATTGAAAGAGCAGTTGAAAGACCTTCTAGATAAGGGCTTCATCAGATCTAGTATTTCGCCATTATTGTTCGTAAAGAAGAAAGATGGTTCTCTCAGAATGTGCATTCACTATAGGCAGTTGAACAAAGTCACAATCAAGAATAAGTATCCCATCCCCAAGATTGATGACTTGTTTGACCAACTTTAGGGTGCTAGTCATTTCTCAAAGATAGACCTCACATCGAGTTATAATCAGCTTAGAGTCAGAGATAGTGACATTCCGAAGACAACCTTCAAAACTCGGTATGGTCATTACGAATTTGTAGTTATGTCATTTTGACTAACCAATGCTCCTGCATGTTTCATGGATTTAATGAACAAAGTGTTCAAGTAGTATTTGGACTTGTTCGTCATCTTCTTTATTGATGATATCCTCATTTACTCTAGGAGTGAGGAAGAACATGCAAGTCACTTGAGAGTAGTTCAGAAAACTCTCAAAGATCACCAGCTATTAGCGAAATTTAACAAGTGTGAGTTTTGGTTACAAGCAGTTGCCTTTCTTGGGCATATTGTGTCTAGTGAATGGATTAGAGTAGATTCCCAGAAGATAGAAGCGGTGAAACATTGGCCCAGACCAACCTCAGCTACATATATCAGGAGTTTCTTGGGTTTAGCAGGTTATTACAGAAGGTTTGTGGAAGGATTCTCATCCATTGACTAAGTTGACTCAGAAGATGGTCAAGTTTCAGTGGTCAGATGATTGCGAGAAAAGCTTTGTAGAATTGAAAACTAGGTTGACTACAATTCCTATCTTGACTCTACCAGAGGGTTCAGATGGTTATGTGATTTATTGTGATGCGTCCAGAGTCGGCCTAGGTTGTGTGTTGATGAAGCAAGATAAGGTTATAGCTTATGCTTCCAGGCAGCTTAAGGTGCATGAGAAGAATTACCCAACTCATGACCTCGAGCTAGCAGTAGTGGTATTTGCAATTAAGATTTGGAGATATTATTTATATGGTGTTCACGTAGATGTGTTCACAGACCATAAGAGCCTTTAGTATGTGTTCACCAAGAGAGAGTTGAATCTTCGGCAGAGAAGGTGGCTTGAGTTCCTCAAAGATTATGATATGAGCGTGCATTACCATCCAGGTAAGGCAAATATAGTAGCAGATGCTCTTAGCAGATTATCCATGGGTAGTGTAGCACATGTTGAGGAAGAAAGAAAGGAGCTAGCAAAGGATGTTCACAGACTTGCTCGCCTAAGAGTTCGTCTTATGAGCATATCAGATACTTGTGTAACAGTTCAAAATGGGGGAGAATCTTCTTTGGTAGTAGAGGTTAAGGAAAAGCAAGACAGTGATCAAATCTTGCTTGAGCTTAAGGGTGCACTCCACAATCAGAGAGTGGAGGTTATCTCCCAAGGGGGAGATGGTGTGCTTCGCTACCAGGGTCGATTATGTGTTCCTAAAGTGGGCGAGTTGAGACAACATATTCTTGCAGTGGCCCATAACTCCATATATTCTATCCATCCATGCGCCACTAAGATGTACCGCGATCAGCGGGAAGTCTATTGGTGGAATGGTATGAAAAGAGATATAGCAGACTTTGTGGCTAAGTACCCCAATTGCCAGCAAGTCAAGGTAGAACATCAGAAACCAGGAGGCATGACTCAAGAGATTGAAATTCCTACTTAGAAGTGGGAAGTGATCAATATGGACTTCATCACAGGTTTACTTTGTACTCACAGACATCATGACTCCATTTGGGTGATTGTTGATAGGGTTACTACATCTTCTCGCTTTTTGGCGGTCAAGACTACAGATTCGGCGCAGGATTACTCCAAGCTTTACATTAATGATATTGTGAGTTTGCATGGGGTTCCTTTGTCTATCATCTCAGATAGAGGTCCTCAGTTTACCTCTCATTTTTGGAAGTCATTTCAGAAAGGTCTAGGTACTCAGGTTAATCTTAGCACAACATTTCATCCGTAGATGGATGGTCAGGCAGAGCGTACCATTCAGACCTTAGAGGACATGTTGAGAGCTTGTGTGATCGACTTTAAGGGTAGTTGAGATGATCACCTTCCTCTTATTGAGTTCGCCTACAAGAATAGTTACCATTCCAGCATTCAGATGGCCCTTTATGAGGCATTGTATGGGCGTAGATGTAGATCTCCAGTTGGTTGGTTTGAAGTAGGTAAAGCAGCCTTGATAGGACCAGATTTGGTACTTGATGCTATGGAGAAAGTGCAACTCATTAGAGATAGACTTAAGACTGCCCAGAGTCACCAGAAGTCTTATGCAGATGTGAGAAGAAGGGAACTAGAGTTCCAAGTTGATGATTTGGTTTTCCTAAAAGTGTCACCTATAAAGAGGGTGATGAGATTTGGCAAGAAAGGGAAGCTCAGTCTCAGATATGTAGGCCCTTACCGAATCTTGAAAAGGATTGGTAAAGTGCTTATGAGTTAGAGTTGCCAGCAAATTTAGCAGCAGTGCATCCAGTTTTTCACATTTCTCTTTTGAAGAAGTGCGTGGGTGATCCAGCATCCATAGTGCCATTAGAGACTGTGGCTGTAAAAGATAGCCTTTTTTATGAGGATGTACCAGTTGAGATTCTCGATCGTCAGGTTAGAAGGTTGAGAAACAAAGAAGTTGCTTCAGTCAAGGTTTTGTGGAGGAGTCAGTCTGTAGAGGGAGCTACTTGGGAGGCAGAAGCAGCCATGAAGTCCAAGTATCCTCATCTCTTTCCTTCTGATTCTATTCCAGCTTGAGGTAATAGTTCCTCTTCAGTTTTTCAGTCATTCATGCATAAATTCAGTCTTAGAATCATGTTCCTTCAGTTGTACCTGCATTTTCAGCGTATTTGCATGTTATTGGAACTCAGTTCAGTCAGAAATTTAGTTCTCAATGTTTAGTGATAGGGATTGCAGCCCTCTCTCTCCATTTCAATTAGTTTAGTCTTCATTCGAGGACGAATGGTCCCAAAGGGGAGATAATGTAACTCCCTGTATCCGAAACAGACCAAAAATGCAGATTTTGAGAAGTTGCAGGTGCAACCCACGGTTGCCATCCACGGACCGTAGGTTAGACAACGGCCCGTGTTGGTGATCTATGGTTCACCACTGCAACCCCTCACCAGCCAAGCTTAGAAAAATCGGCTAAGTCTTGACTCACCGTCAGACCCACGGTCCGTAGATCAGACCACGGTTCGTAGATCAAACCACGGTCTGTGGTCTGTGTCCGTAGATCAAGACCTCCTTTACCCAGCCTCTGACACAAACTACAGTCGACCAGCATGGACCATCGTTCGATCCACGGTCTGTAGGTCTGACAATAGATGAGGGTCAACAACCAGTTAGCTGAAAATTGTTGATGGGTCAACTTCAAATGGTCATAACTCTTAGCACAAAAGGAATTATATGTCCCAGTACCTATGATATGATAGATAATTGAATCATCTTTCCAACGCCACTGATTTTATTAAAATCTGACCAATGAGTAAAAAGTTATGCTTGTTTTAGTGAAGCCCTATCGGGCAGACTTGACTGACGACTCCAATCGACGGACCATAGATTGATCGACGGACGGTAGGTCCAATCCGTCGGTCACTTCGACAGCAGTTAAGTCAGGGGTCTTTTGGTCTTTTCCTATTTCGTTGGACTCCGAAGATACGTCGTTTAGACCCTAAATCATGATGTTTTAGTCAGTTTAAGCCTAGAAACATAACTAGAACTTACCTTAGTCAAAATCATTAATCAAAACTTTGAAAATTAGAAGTAAGAGAGGAGAAAAAGGTCAAGAACCCTAGTTCAAGAACGCAACAAGGTTCCATCAGTTCGAGCCCCGAAATCAAAAGATTTCTCCGTGGAATTCGTCACCAGGTATGTGGAATTTCACTAGTGGGTTCCTTTCGCCCATTAGGTCCCTAGAATTCAGTCAGATTCTTGATTCCATGATTATGAACAGTCTTATGGTTTCTAGAATTTCAACCGATCATCATGAATTAGTTATTTAAATATTCCAAATCAGATTATCATGTTATTGCTAAGTTTATTACATGAATTTCAGAACCCTAGCTATGTATTTTTTTAGTTCTTGAATTACACATGCTAGGTCAGATATCTCAGTTATTTAGTTTTACATGCCTCAGTTTATGAATGTATCATTATCAGATTAATTGTTTCATTCTCAGTTTGCATGTTCAGTTTTGAGCTATCCAGTATTTACAGAAATTCAGTCAAAACCAGTTAACCATTTAAGTCATTAGGAGTAGCATAATATCGAGTTGGACTAGGGTTCAGCGTACCCATATAGTCCTAGAACTACGAGCCACGTAGGTGTAAGTCCCTCTGTGGGCAACATCAGTTTAATGATCACGCCAGCATGCCTCTACACCTTTGGCCGGGTGTATTGGGTCCTTTTGATGGGACGTATACATCGGACTCTACATTAAGCTCATGTGGTTTTATGTCGGTTATTAGTAGCTCCCATAGTTCAGTCAGATTCTATCGCATTGACCATTTATAAGTATATTCAGTCTCAACATGTTATAAATTGGTCATTGCATTCAGTTAGCTCAGTATTCAATATCTATATCAGGTTAAGACTATATCATTGCTTATATTCTTTGTTCAGTTATATGTTATTTCATCTTTACTCTATCCTGTATGCTCAGTACCTTTCAAGAACTGACGCATACTCTGCGCTACAGCTTCTCGTGATGTAGGTTTAGGTTCTCAGCATCCATATCACGCTTAGATCGGTTCTCGATCTCCAGTTCAGCAGAATCAGTGGTGAGTCCTCATTCTTCGAGGATAATAGTCATGAGTTTCTTTTCAGTATTTTTAGTCTTTAATTTCAGTTTTGCTAGACTTATTTGGTGCCTGTCTCAGCATTTCTAGTCAGTTAGAGGCTTTTTTTAGACATAATTAGATTCCGCTTAGAATTGAGTTAATATCTTCTTCATATTAAACTCCTTAGTTTTCATTTATCTCAGTTATAGTATATGGGTATTCCCTATCTTTTCATTCTATTTATGATTTAGCTTCTGCATCAATTTATTATCTTTAGTATGCTAATGATCATGCCAGCAGGGTTAGCTTGGGATCACTTGTGGTCCTAGGTCCCGTGTCCGCGTCTCGGAGGTAGCTCGGGGAGTGACAGTATCCTACTTGTGGGCCAACCGTGCGCGCTATATATTAATATGTAGGAGCTTTTCCCTTTCGAGCGGCCTATGATTGCTTCAACGCTATTGAAAATAGAAGGAGTACATCATCACAATCGTTTATACACAAAAATTATCAAAATCGCACACGAACTAATTTCAGAGTAAAAATAGGGAAATGTGGGAGCCACTCCGGAATTTATGCAATTGACTCCGTGAAGAGGTCCTAAACCCTCCCCCAATCTTGTGTTCCAAAACGGAGCACCTCTCGTGGCTCAGAACAGCTCCACGCAATAACAAGCCAAAATGCAAAACTTTACACAAAAAGAGACTAGGGGCAGCCACTTACCACCCAGATACACAACAATCAGAGACTTTCTCACATGCTCTGGACAGTCACCCACACAGTCAATGCAAACTTGAACACACCGAACTTCAAATCACCCAAAACGAATCTCTAGAACTCCAGATATCGAAGTTTCAAAATGTTGTTGAATCTGATTTTACGCTATATAAATAGCAGCAATTCTAGTCGCTAAAAGATCAATCTGGTCGCCAAAAGACTAAATTTTAGTCACTAAAGGTCTGCACCAGCAACACCATATTTTGCTATATTTTTTATAAAATTCTATGAATGGACCCTCAGAATTCATTGGGGACCCGATGAAAATAAACCAGATTTGCAATCCTACTAAATTCGACATTATAGACTCAATGGTGAAGTCAGAATTTCCATACGAGGTAATTTCGACAAAAAGTGGGCCCCACACCTAGATGCCATTTTTAGCCTTTCCACAACGGGCCTCAAATAAGACCGAAATCCCTGGGAAGCGCACGAAGGGTCTTTCGAGACAAAACTCAGCCATTCGGACCAAACCGCACACGCATAATTCTCATTCGAGCGTGTTTACCAAGAATATTGACCAAAGTCAATCTTAAGCCAAAATTCAAAGGCTAAAGCACCAAATGACCCCAAAGTCACACCGAAAGCCTCGGGACTCATGCCAACGATGCTACTAGCCTGATTTGGCTGCTACGGAGCTGATGCAACCATCATAATTCCCATCTGAGGTCGTTTACCTGAGGTTATGACTGAAATAAACTTTTCATGTTTCAGAAACTCTAAAATAGGAAAACGGGCATAAAACAAAAACTAACGACCAGGTGACCGTAGAGTCACCGCCAACAAGTTTGATATGACTTGCGATCACTACAAGAATTCTCTAAATGATGGAAAGAAGACATAAAAAAAGAAATAACCAGGAGGGTCATTTCAAATTGTTATTTATTTTTTTACCTTAAATTCAAAATAATTTATATTGTTTTACATGATGCATATTTTGTCGTTCATATTTGCAATGTTTTGGGGCAGTTTTGGCCCTCCCTTGAATATTTGTTTCTTTTTGAACTTTGAAATAAGGAAAACAATACAAATTTATGTCATGACCCAAACTACAATAATGTGCAAGCACCTACTTTATTCTTAACTAGATAGGAGGATCTTTACAACTTAACCAAGAGTATGCAAAAAATAAATTAACAGTCCTTTTAATGAAGGGGAAAGGTTTTAAAATGCCCTAAACATACTAGAATTGGTTTTTAAAAGGCTCTACGTCCACCTATTGGCCTAAAAATGTCCTTAATGCTTGCTTTAGGTTTAAATATGCCCAATAATTAACAAAACAATTTTATATTGGTCCACATAATTGTTTTACCCAATGAAAAAGACCTCACTCCTATTTCATCGACGATATAAGTCTTTGCTCTATTTTTGTTCCTTTCCTTCCTTCTTTAAAAATAGCAAATGGACAATAGATTTCAATCCCAAAAATAGTAGTTGCATTGCAACATTTCACTTAGTTAAAATGTAGAAATTTTCAACCCAACAAACAACAATAAAAATGAAATCTTGAAAACCAAAAGAAAAATAGCATTAACAAACTTATATCAACTAAAATGCATTATAGCATAACTATAACACCTCAAAATTCTTACTAGGACTATACATGAGGAAAAAAAGGTGAACCACGGAGGGGTCCACAGGCCTTGTACAAGACCACGACCCGTCACCCCCATCGTGGTTCATACTTGGAAAAATGTAGAGGACTACAAACCCCCTTCATGGGCCGTCAAGTTTCCCATCAAAGTGATAAAGGGCCACCCAAGGCCACTCTAAGGAACCACAGTCCACTAGATGGTACATGGAACCCCACACAGGCTGTGAAGTGGCCCATCGAAGTCACCCTAGAACCACCCTAGTTTCTGTTAGGAACCACGGTTGTCTCTACGATCCGTGGTGCTTCAACCAATCCGTGAAGTGGACCGTAGAGGGAACATGCTGGCCTTAAAGTTTTGGGTCAACTTCAAACGGTCATATGTTTTAGAACAAAATGATTTAGGTGGCCCATGACCTACCAAATTCAATATAATTTAATATTCTTTCCAATGTCACCGAGTTTGCTAAAATCCAAGCTCGGAGTAAAAAGTTATGCTCGTTTTAGTGAAGCCCTATCGGGAAGGATATCTTCACAAGATGCTAGACGGGCCTTTGTCATCATGATGGCCTGTGAAGCCTGTCTGAAGCCTCTTCGGCAACATTTAAGTAAGGGTCGCGTTGGTCTTTTCGCCTATGCATTTAGTACTTAAACTATGTCATATTACTTAGTCTAAGCCTAATAATCTAGTAAAATAATACCATAAACCCTCATTCTCCAAAAAAATCACCCAACTTATAGAGAAAGGATGAGGAAAAACTCGACCGCTTCTCCAAAGAACAAGACGAAGTGTTCTTCAAAGTTCTGCCTCGAAATCTAAAAGAATTTCTTCGTAGATTTCGTTACTAGTTCTATGAGATTTCGCTAGTGGGTTCCTTTCACCCATTAGGTCCCTAGAATACAGTTAGTTCTTCAAAATCTCATAAATTGTTCAGACCTAGAGTTTCTAGATTTTCAAGATTTATCGTTACTATGGTTCCTTTGATCATTGTAAACTTGTTTCTTGATAATTTCGTATAATTAATGCATATCACTTAGAACCCTAGCTTGTGTAGATTTATCCTAGTTCATGAATTATACTTTCTAGGTCAATCTGACAGAAATTCATGCTTCAGATTTCAAATGCCATATTCTCAGTATATAAATGTTGCATTCTCAGTTAGCATGAGAGTTTTTAAGCTATTCATATCTAGTGCATTATAGTTTCATGAATATTCGGATGGGAGTAGACTTAGTATAATGTTCGACTACGGTTTATAATACCCTCCAAGTCCTAGAACTACGTGCTTGCATAGGTTTATAAGTCCCCTCAGTTGGGCATCAATTTTAGTGATCACGCCATAATCATGCCTCAATACCCCTGTCAAGGTATATTTGGTCCTCTCGATGGGGCGTATAAATAAGACTCCACATTTAGCTCATGTGGTTTATGTTGCTTAATAGTAGCTCCCACAGTCAGACTCTTAGTGCATTGACCAGGTTTTTCAGCATTTAAGTCAGTATACAATTCAGCATGTTACCTTCATGATTAGTACTTTGTCATTGCATTTAGTTCAGTTTTCTGTTATACTTTAGTACATATCTATATCCTTGTTCAGATTATATCATTGCTCGATTATACATTGTTAAACTTATATACTTTGTTCAACTTAGATTATCAATATCTTGCATGCTCAGTACATTCTAAGTATTAACGCATACTTTGCACTACATCATTTTATGAGGTAGGTTCAGGCACTCAACATCCATATCACGCTTAGATTGATTCTAAATTTGACTTTAGTAGCTTCAGTGGTGAGTCCTCATACTTTAAGGACAACATATATGATTTACATTTCAGTCTTTATTTTTTCAGTTTTATTAGAGTTAATTGGGGGGATGTACCAGCAACTCAACTATGTTAGAGGCTTTTCAAACATAGTAGTAGATTCAACTAGAGTTGTTAAGTGTTAATTTAGTCATCTCTAAATTCTTACTACATTTTACATATTTAGACTAGTTGGAATTTTTTCCCCATTCAGATATCCACTAATTTAAGCTTCTACATAGTACATGTTTTACTTAGTTATTTTCAATATTCAATATATATGCTAGACTCAGGGTTATCTTGGATCACTCGTGATCCTAGTTCCCATGTTACGTCGAGGGGATAGCCTCGGGGAGTGAAAAACTTGGTATCAGGGCCTCACGTTTAAGAGTCATAGGGTATCTGAAAGTTGCACTAAGTAGAGTCTTTTTCATGGGTGTGAAGTGCGCCACATTTATAAGGGGGAGGCCACGTAGTGTTTTAAGGAAATATTTCACTTCCTTTGCTATTTTTACCATGCGTGAGGTGTGACTCAACTTCTTCCTTCTAATCCATCATTGTATGTTTAAGATCATGCCTCCTCGTAGAGCTAACGCACAGAATGCTAATGCCCGCAATACTAAAGCAGTACTTCATGTCCCGAATTATGAGGTTACGAATGTAGAGTTTTGTAATGTGATGCAGCTATTTTCTCATACAGTAGTCAGCCAAAACAATCAACACACCCCAGTTCCTGCAAACACCAAGGGTGGATCAACTGCAACCAGGGTTCGAGACTTTGTGTTAATGAATCCACTAGAGTCTTTAGGGTCAAAGGTTAGTGAGAATCCACAAAACATCATTGATGATGTCAGGAAGGTTCTTGAGGTAGTGAAAGTGACAGAGACTGATAGGGTGGAGCTAGCATCCTATCAGCTCAAGGATGTGGCTCATATCTAGTTCACGCACTGCAAAGACAACAGGGGTGCGAATGCAACTCTTATGTTGTGGGATTGATTTACTGAAGCTTTTCTGGATATGTTTTTCCCGAGAGGGTTGAGGGAGGCTAAGGCTCAGGAGTTTATGAACTTGAGGCAGGGTTCGATATTAGTCAAAGGATATGGTTTAAAGGTCACCAAGCTCTCCAGTTATGTTCCACATATGGTTGTCGATTCAAGAGCACCAATGAGCCAATTCTTGTTTGGAGTATCCGATCTGGTGAAGACCGAGTGCAAGAGTCCCATGTTATTGGGAGATATGGATATCTCCATACTAATTACTCGTGCTCAGCACGTTGAGGGAGATAAGCTTAGGGAAATGGCCAAGGATACCAAAAAGGCTAGGACGGGTTACTATGAATATTCTCAGCAGAGGTGGGGCAGTTAAAATTGTTCACAGTTTACACAGAAGTCTATAGCCCCAACTTTTTCAGCAGTTAGCGCTCCATCCCCTAGGTTTCGACAGGATCAGAAACCAAGGTCATTAGTCTCTAAGTTTCGGGGAAGCTCTTCAGGTAACCGTATTTATCCAACTTGCCAAAAGTGTGGTAAAAATCATTTATGTGAGTGTCTTTCTGGTAGAGAGGGGTGTTTTGGATGTGGTCAGTTTGGTCATAGGTTAAAGGATTTCCCTTCTGCCAGGCAAGTACAAGGAGATAACACGACTCAATCTCTAACATCAACAGCGCCATCAGGTCACTCCACTCAGAAAGGTGCCTCATCTGGTACAGGTGGTCGTCAATGCCAGAACAATTTGTATGCTCTTCAGGCTCGCCAGGACAATGATGATTCTCCTGATGTGATCACTAGTAAGTTGCAAGTCTTCCATTTAAATGTTTATGTATTTTTAGATCTTGGGGCTACATTATCTTTTGTAACTCCCTATATAACAGTATCAATCGGAAATCTTTGTTAGAACCCTTAACAATCTCTACTCCAATTGGTCACCCAGCTATATCAAGACGAGTATATAGAAATTGCCATGACAGTCTCTCAGAAAGTCACCTCAGTAGACCTTGTAGAGTTAGAAATGGTAGATTTCGATATTATTTTACGCATGGATTGGTTACACTCATGTTATGCCTCAGTCAATTGTAGAACTTGGATCGTTCAGTTTCATTTTCCGAACGAGGCAAGTCTTAGAGTGGAAGGGTAATAGCTCTATGCCTATTAATTAATTTATCTCTTACCTTAAGGCTAGGAAGATGATTGTAAAGGGTATATCTATCATCTTATTAAGGTTAAATATTCAAACTCTAAAACCCCAACTTTTGGGTCAGTCCTTGTCGTAAATGAGTTTCTAGAAGTGTTTCAGAATATCTTTCTTGAGTCCCTCCCGAAAGGGAAATTGACTTCGCAATAGATCTCTCTCCAAGTACCAACCCTATTTCGATTCTTCCTTACAAAATGGCTCCAACTGTGCTAAAGGATCTGAAAGAACAATTGAAAGACCTTCTAGATAATGGCTTCATCAAGCCCAATATCTCTCTATGGGGTGGTCCAGTGTTGTTCATGAAGAAGAAATATGATTCTCTTAGAATGTGCATTGACTACTGTCAGTTGAATAAAGTCACAATCAAGAATAAAAATCTTATCACAAAGATTGATGACTTGTTCGACACACTTCAGTGTGCTAGTTATTTTTCTAAGGTAGACCTCAGATCCGAATATCTTTAGCTCAGAGTCAGAGATATTGACATCCGGAAGACAGCCTTCAGGACGAGGTATGGTCACTATGAATTAGTAGTTATGTCTTTTGTACTAAAAAATGCTCCTGCAACTTTCATGAACTTAATGAACAGGGTGTTCAAACAATATTTGGACTTGTTTGTCATCGTCTGTATTGATGATATCCTAATTTATTCTTGAAGTGAGGAAGAGCATGCGACTCATCTGAAAGTTGTTTTGCAAACCCTCAAGGATTGTCAGCTATTCACTATGCATGGGGAAAACTAAACATGATATAAGCTTGAAAGGAATCTGAAAGGAACACTTACCTTGGCTTTACTCAACTCATGAATACTCAACTCAAATGCAAAGTAAAAACAATAATAAAGGTGCAGTTTATACAAAGCATTTAAAACAATAGGTGATAACTCAATGTATTAAAGAGATACCATAACAACTCAGTTTACTTATATAATAAAGTAATATAATACTATGGGAGTTTCTCTAACTGACAACCATCACTATGAGCCTAAGTGATGATACAACGTCTTGCCCATGCTGCCAGAACTGTCCTATACTTTGCCGTCATATAGGACGCCTTAACTAAGTTGATCCACTAGTCTATGCTAAAAAGCACTAAGGAATCATCTAAAAAGTATGATCCTTTCTACCCATGAGGGCTACATGGTTTATGGAGACTTGAGTTTTATGAACTTGCGTCCCCATATTGATGCTCAATAAACTCCCAAAATATACTCAGCTCATGTGCTTTTAAAATAAAACTCTTTCTTTGGATTGAGATAATTACTCAAAACTTATCTTAAAAGCTCTCTTGGAAATCGGTGTTTCCTTTCTTGTACAAATGTGAAAACATTTTAACTCTTGGGAATACTTAGTTCCCGTATAATCTTTGAGAAAATGAACTCTACTCTTATTCTTTACTCAACTCAAAACTTAAGTCTTAAAACAAAGTTAAAACATTTGTAAAAGACTTTTGAAAAACTCTATGAACTTCTCTTGACTTGACTCTTAACTTTCCTTGAATTGAATTTATAGATTCAAGGATTCTGATTTGTGATAGGAAAGATCGCATGATTTTTAGGAGTGTTTAAAAATAGTTAAACATAAGAAACAATCAAGAAATCACTGTCTAGAAACATGTCTGCGACACGGAGATACATTTAAATATTTGATCGCAAAATTTATTTTTGAAACAGAGGAGGTGATTTTTGTGCACTGGGGGAACCAGTCCGCGACGCGGACTTGCGTGCCGATACATGCTCGACTTTTTCCTTTTTCATTTTCTCACCCCAATTCGCCTAAATTCGATTCTTTTTATCGATTCCTCTTTAGTTTTAGATACTCAGTATATGTACACACGATTCTAACTCAAGACAACTCTAAAATCGACACGATTCCATCTAAAACTCAACAATCCATCAAATCTCAAGAACTAAAGCCAATTTCAAGACCATAATTCAAGAACATCATACTTTCGACTTTCTAGAATAAATTCCACTGAAACAAACATGTTTGGCGCATGGGTGAGTGAACACAATGCTATGAATGTCTCATATACCTCGTAGGATTGAATCCTTGACTAACTTCACAACCAAAATCGCAAGAATTTGACGAATCTTGGATTTCTCTTCTCCTTTCTCCTCTTTTTTCTTCTCTCAAAGCCCTAGCATATTTCTTAATTGTGTAAACTGAACTAACCAAGTTTAGACCCCATATAACTTACTAAAAACGAAATAAAATAATTGGGTAAGGAAAAGACCAAACTACCCTTCCAAAATCCGGATTAGACTTTCCTTATTTGAACAACCCAACTTCAAATGGGCATATTTCACTCATACAAACTCGGAATCGCACAAACTTGGCTGTGTTAGAAAGATAATTCAAAGAGATTTCCTACGATATTTAGAAGAACATCTAACTTATCCTTACCTATGATTTATGGTCGTTTGAAGTTGACCCAAAATTCAAACTTAACATAACTTAACAAATTTCCAGATTTTTCATTCTTTCCTAAAATAACTATTTCCAATTCTAACTCTTTCTAGTTCTTTCAAAGGGCTAGGTGTTACAATATCTCTCCCTTGGGAACATTCGTCCTCGAATGAGATTAATCTTACTAGGCTAAGGGTGTAACATCTAACATTCAACTCAAACACCTAACAAGTAAATCTAACACATCAAGTATATTAATTAAATAGTACTAAGAATAGAATTAGTACCTTGGTCTGGAATTTATCTGGGCTCAAAGAGATGTGGATATATCTTTTTCATATCCTCCTCTGCTTCCCAAGTAGCTTCCTAAGCAAACTGGTTCCTCCAAAGGACTTTGACTGATGTTACTTCCTTAGTCCTTAACTTGCGGACTTGGCAATCTGGAATCTTAATCGAAATCTCCTCATAGGATAAGCTATCCTTGATACCAATATCTTCAGTTGGTATGATAAGTGAAGGATCTCCCATGCACTTTTTCAACATGGAGCCGTGAAATACCAGATGAACTGCTGCTAAATCTTGTGGTAGCTCTAACTTATAAGTTATATTGCCAATCCTCTTAGATATTCTATAAGGACCAATATATCGGGGACTAAGCTTCCCCTTCTTACCAAATCTCATAACACCCTTCATGGGTGAAACTTTCAAGTATACCCAATCATCTACTTCAAACTCTAACTTCCATCTCCTAATATCAATGTAGGATTTTTGACGACTCTACGCCATTTTAAACCTCTCTTGAATGACTTTCACCTTCTCCATAGGTTGATGAACTATGTCTGGTCCTATCAACCCTACTTCACCAACTTCACACCATCCAATAGGAGATCCTCATGTTCTCCCATAAATAGCTTCATAAGGAGCCATATGTATGCTAGAGTGGTAACTATTATTGTCAGCGAACTCAATGAGAGGTAGGTGATCATCCCAATTACCCTTGAAATCAATTACATTGTCCCTCAACATATCTTCTAAAGTCTGAACAGTGCATGCTGCTTGCCTATCTATCTGAGGAAGAAAGGCAGTACTTAAGTTCACCTTTTAACCCAAGCCTTTTTGGAATGACTTCCAAAACTGTGCAATAAATTACTCACATCTGTCTGAAATAATCGAAACTGGCACCTCATGAAGTCTAACTACCTCTTGAATATACAACTTAGCATAATCTTCTGCTGAATAGGTAGTTTTTACCAGCAAAAAATGGGGTGATTTTGTCATTCTATCAGCAATCACCCAAATAGAATCATGCTGCCTACGAGACCTTGGTAAACCTGTGATGAAGTCTATATTAATCATCTCCTACTTCCATTACGAAAGTTCTATATTTTGAGCCAAACCACCGGGAATTTGGTGCTCTACTTTAACTTATTGGCAATTCGGACACTTCGCAACAAACTCTACAATGCCCTTCTTCATACTACCCCACCAATAAACCTCTATCAAGTGACAATACATTTTTGTGGAACCCGGATGAATGGAATATTTGGAGGTATGAGCTTCCTCCATGATCCTTTCTTGGAGATTATCAACCTTTGGTACACACAACCTACCTTGATACCTCAATACACCATCTCCCTCTTGTTCAAAAGCCATTTCTTTTTGCTTATGAACATTTGCCTTCAATTCAAGCCAAATAGTATCTTGGTCTTGCTTCTCTTTTAGTTCTAACACTAGTGATGATTCAGCCCCATTCATCACCAGTACTCCACCTTCATTGGAATCGATTAGTCGAACTCCTAAGCGTGCAAGTCTGTGCACATCTTTTGCTAAATCTCTCTTGTCTTCCTCAAAATGGGCGGTACTACCCATGGACAACCTGCTCAAGACATCCGCAACAATATTAGCCTTACCTGGGTGAAAAAGAATACTCATGTCATAATCTTTGAGTAACTCCAACCACCTCCTTTTTATGAGATTTAGCTCTTTCTGAGTAAAAACATACTGAAGACTCTTATGATTGGTGAACACATCCACCTGAATACCATAAAGATAATGGCGCCATATTTTTAAAGCAAACACTACGACAACCAATTCTAGATCATAGGTGGGGTAATTTCTCTCATATACTTTCAACTTTCTGGAGGCATAAGCTATAACCTTGTCATTCTCCATCAACACACAACCCAAACCAACTCTAGACGCATCACAATACATAAGAAAACCTTAAGTACCTTCTGGTAAAGTCAAAACTAGGGCAGTAGTCAACCTCCTTTTCAATTTATGAAAGCTTTTCTCACAAGCTTCAGACCATTGAAACTTCACTGTTTTCTGAGTCAACTTGGTCAAAGGGGACGAAATGGATGAGAACCCCTCGACGAATCTCCTATAATATCCGACTAACCCCAAGAAACTTCTAATATCAGTTGGAGATGTGGGTCTAGACCAATTCTACATTTCCTCTATTTTCTGGGTATGAACTTTAATTCCCTCTCCAGACACAATGTGTCCTAAGAATGCCACAGACTCAAGCAAAAACACACACTTAGAGAACTTGGCATACAACTCTCCGACCTTTAGAGTTTGGAGAACTATTTTAAGATGACTAGCATGATCTTCTTCATTCCTCAAATAGATTAGTATGTCATCAATGAATACGATAATAAACATATCTAAATAAGGTTTGAATACATAAGGTCCATGAACACTGTAGTTGCAATGGTCTAACAAAAGGACATAACTTGGAACTTATAGTGACCATAACGGGTCCTGAATGTTGTCTTTGGAATGAAACATACCTTACCCTCAACTGATGGTAGCCTAATCTGAGGTCTATCTTATAGAAACAGGTGGCACCCTGAAGCTGATGAAAAAGATCATCAATTCCCGGAAGAGGATACTTATTCTTGATGGTAACCTTGTTCAACTGGCGGTAGTCTATACACATTTTAAGGGAACCATCTTTCTTCCTCACAATAAGACCGGAGCGCCCTATGGTGAGATACTTGATCGATTGAAACCTTTATCTAGGAGATCTTTCAACTGCTCTTTGACCTCTTTCAACTCTGGTGGTGCCATTCTATATGGCAGAATAGATATAGGACGAGTATCGGGAATAATATCTATACCGAAATCTATTTCTCTCTCAGGAGGGACTCCGGGTAGATCATCTCGAAAGATTTCTGGAAACTCATTCACAACTGAAACTAACCCAATAGGAGGTGTTTCAACACTAGAATCATTAACTCGGACCAAGTGATAGATACACCCTTTCGAAACTAACTTTCTCGCCTTAAGGTACGAAATGAAATGACCCTTAGGCACTGTTGAACTGCTTCTCCACTCTATAACTGGCGCATAAGGAATTTGTTACCTAACAACTCGAGTTCTACAATCAATGAAGGCATAACAGGCATGAAGCCAGTCCATACCTAGAATGACATCAAAATCTACCGTGTCTAACTAAACTAAATCAGCCACGGTGTTCTTGTGATTGATGGAAATGACACAATCACGATATACTCGCTCAGCTAGACTAAACTCTCAAACCGGTGTAGAAACACAAAAGGGTTCACAAAGTTTCTGAGGAAGGACATCAAAATTCATTGCAACATAAGGAGTCAGAAAAGATAAACTTACTCCTAGGTCTAGCAAATCATAAGCATCAAGAGTAAAGACTTTGATCATACTAGTGACAACATCTGGAGAATTCTCTTGCTCTTTGATACGCTGAAATTACACCTCCCGAAAGAAGTATAAGAGATCGTTGTCAAATAAAGAATCCAACTTGTAGGTTCGGGTCGATCCAACGAGGAATATGGTTTAGACTTAAACTTAACTTACGATTATATTAGTTTAGTCAACTTGTTTCCGTGACAAGTAAATAAATGGGAGGGGGTTATGGAACAAATAACTGATTATTGTCAAGTAAAAGTGAGCAAGATTTGAACTTTGTTGTTATCAATGAGAGAGAGAAACTAGGGTGTATGTGTTCCCCAAAAGCTCTTAACGCGGTAATCCTAATAATAGTAACCCTTTCCTAGTGTATCACATGCAAAGTGGTAAGTTATGTATCTCTAAGTGCTTGGTCCGCCAAATAGGAAATTTCAACCCGCACCTTGGTCCAGCTACGTGTGTATAATTTACTAACCCTTACCTTTACCTTAGATTAGACATCACATCAATGTATGACTTAGTTTTCACTCTCGCACCAATTGATATTAGACTATTAGATAATATCACAGTAAATCTTCGTTGATAATTATTTTCTTATTAACTACCTCATTGGTCCGGCAAGTAGCAACAAGGCTAGTTCTAAGGTTGGCCAATGTTAAAAAGATTTTGAAACGAAAGAATTATAAATGCATGCATCAACATTAGTCAAGAATTACTTAGTTATTATCCACACGTTGTTAATTGCTCATGGTTCCCACAACCCTAGTTGTGGATTTAGTTACTCATGTTTGTAAGAACACAATTCATAATTGTAGAGAAGAATTCATGAACTAACGTATTAAGTAGAAGAAACCCGTAATCTTCAAAGCAAAAATCTTATAAACCGAAATTAGGAAATCAAATTGCCAAAAGTTTGCAAGTTAAATCCCAAGAAAATATCAAGAACTAAAAGTAAACATTAGTGTCTAATCCCCAAAATAAGAAGAATAAAAGAACCCTCAAAAGTATCTCCTATCAATCATCTCCTATGAATCCCCCAAAATAATTATTTCTATGTACTATTTATAAATATAGAAAACCCTAAATAAAATAATTGAGTTCAAATTAAATTAGGAATCCAAATCCAAAACCAAAAGGAATTGGATTCCTTTATTTCCGTGAATTATTTGTTGTTTCTGGAATTTATTGTTGCTCGCCGCCTTTCATAATACCGAGAGCCATCCAGCTGCTGACACGTGGCAGCTGCAGGTGAATTAATGGCGAATTGCAGCCGCCTTTTCCATTTCCTGCCAAAAAATTGTCACGTGGCAATAATGGATTGGCAGATTTTGAATTCTGCCATAATTTTGCATCTAACCAACTTTATATAGGAATATATTATTTTATTCAATTTAATCTATTAAGCTGCCTGCTTAATTTTCCTTCAACCTGCCATCTTTAATTCGCTTTAACTCCAAACTTCTTCAGTTTTCCACCAATTTAGTCCTACAAATAAAATATACTATTTAGCACAATTCATAAGATCCAAGCTCAAAAAGGATAAATATAAATAATAAATGTGAGACAAATAATGATTAAAATATGTATTTTGGCTTCATATCAACACCCCACACTTAAACTTTTGTTCGTCCTCGAGCAAACACTAAAACTCATCTAAAAAAGAATCAAAATATGAATGTCATCGCTTTGATTAATACAAACAATTAGGCCATAAACCAATTTCAAAACATGTAGTACACTTCTTGATCATTATGCAAGACATCCAAATAAACAACAAACCTCTAACCTCCTAACCTCAAGGAAGGACTTTGAACTCATCGAATTTAAGCTTGCTCACTTACTCTGATCAAAGAAAGCTAATAAAATCACCTATCTGTCATGAAACAAGTCCCCTCACAAAAAGAAAGAGTCCACACACTCAATTTCAAAAGATTGAATATAAATTATGGACTTCATATGAAGAACAACTCTCACACTCACAAATAACATTCACATGTATGCATAAAGAGCCATAAGCTTGCCCATTATGTACATCTCCATTAATTAAGCATGCTTGAATAGAATCAAATAGGACTTTAACGGGTTTTAATGTAGGCTAGGGGATGGGTAGAAAAACTATATAATAGTGACTTACACTTCCTTAAGGACTTTGAAATATTAGACTTCATCACCCATTATTTTCTTCTCTTTATTTTGAACCCTCTCTTCAACAATTATTTAATAAGTAATTCTCATCATCTCAAGAATGCTTCAATATTTTTTTTTTCACAAGTAACTTTCTTTTTTTTAGTTTTCCTTGGTAATAGCCACCCTCAACTTACGTATTTTACACGTGTTAAGGTGCATGATGTCCTTGGAAGGACCAGGGCCATCATCAAGATAACTTCTGAAGTAGTCACCCTCAACTTAGGCTTTCAGCCCGAGTTAAAGTGCACAGTGTCCAAGGAAAGACCAGGGCCGACACAGAGTTTTACAACTTTTCTTAGGGAAACGTGAGATGTGTGGATCTCAATAATGGGCCATATTATCTTTTACCTCTTCTTGTTCCATTAGCTACAAACCAGGCATTTCCACCATTTTCTACTTCTACCATTGTTCTCATTTTTCTTCTTACATAGTGCATTAAGGATTTCTTTTTGGCTCAAATAGAATTATGGTATCAATAAAAAGGGATTCGACTCGATCATGTGGTTTACAAGAAAAATATATGCTAAAAGGCTCAAAAGGTTTAACTAGTGATATAATATCGGAAGAGGCTAAAATTTACAAGACAAATCAAAGAAAGTCTATTATCATCTCCTAAACAAAGCAACACTTTTTATTTCTCATCAATAACATGCATGACAAGTTCTAGACTAAGATGCAAAACATGGAATAAACAGATTCTCACCACACATGGCACAAATATCAATCAAGATGGATCAGTTCCACTTTCTAAGAGAGACATGATCATAACAAACTACAAAATAAAATAAGGTATATACAAAGTCACAACCATGAACCTAGAAGTCAAAGAGTTTGCAATTTCACTATCAATCAAGCATTCACACGAATGTACTACTCAAAAATTAGGCCTAAATAGCAAGTATCACACCACTCAAAAGGGTCTTTTCTTTTCTCTAAAAAAATTTAAAAGAAAACTTATTCCTAAAAAAAATAAAAGAAACTCGGTTCAAAGGGACTATCCTCAAGAAAAGCACCGAAAACAAAAGACAAGGAACCCATTCTAAAAAAAAAGACTCAATAAAACAGTAAAAACTAGGAATTCATTCCTCCACACTTAAAGGTATGCTATGTCCCCAAAGCATCAAATAAAATTTAAAATAAGGGTTAGAAAAACTCCCTGAGGCTAGTAACATGTTCTTTTTATTTTCATCAAGGGGTGTCACCCCACACTTAAGCTCAAACATGCTCCTTTGCTTCAATATTTTTTTTTGGGTACTCAGACTTCCCCTAATCTTCAAAAAAAAAAAAAAAAGACCAAATGAAAATAAAGTGTAACACCTTGAAAATTGAAATAACTAGGAAGGAGTTAAAAGCTGGAGAAAGAATCTTTTTTGGAAAGTATATGAAAATCTAGAAAATTGTGAAGTATGTTAGTTGGATTTTTGGCCGACTACAAATGGACATAACTCCTCTATCAAGATGATTTAGGTGTACTTCCAGGTATGGTTGAAAAGCTCTTGTAATAATCTTTTCAACGTTGCTGAGTTTGCACGATTCCGAGTTCGTATGAGTGAGTTATGCCCATTGGAAGTTGGGTTGTTCAAATAAGGAAAGTCCAATCCGGTTTTGGGAAGGGTATTATGGTCCTTTCCATACCCTATTATTTTAATTCATTTTTGGTGAATTAATTAAGGGTCAAAATTAAATTGGTTCAGTTTAGGCAATTGGAGATTTACGCTAGGGTTTTTGAAGAAAGAACGCAATAGGAGAAAAGAGGAGAAAGAGCAAAGTTCGTCGTTCTTGAAGGTTTAGCTTGTGGATTTCGACAAGGGTTGATCCCTAAAGATGTATGTGAGTCTTTCATAGCGTTGGGTTCATTCATCCATGCGCCAAGCATATTTATTTCAGTGAAGTTCGTTCTAGAAAGTTGAAAGTTGATGAATCTTGAATGGTGTTCTTGAAAATTGGCCTTCGTTCTTGAGTTAGGTTGAGGTTGAGGAGTTCCTTGAGGTTATAGTGTTGTTTCTTGAGTTGTTTGAGTTAGATTCTTGTGTATACATACTGGGTATTTGAATCTAAAGGGAATTTGATAAAAAGAACCGAGTTTATGCGATTTGGGTTTGGAAAAATGAAGAAGAAAAATGTCGGGCAAATTTGGTGATCCAGGTTGCGTCGCGGACCTGCCCCCCAGTTTCACAAAATTCTTCCTAACGTCGCGGAGCGGTCACAAACCGTTATGCCTCAAAAAATATTTTCGCGACCAAAATTTAAATACACTTCCACGTCACGGACTAGCCTCCATGCTGTGATTTCTTGATCATTTCTCATGTTTAGCTATCTAAAATCATTCCTAAATATCATGACATCTTTCCTATCATAAAACACAATCCTTTAATCCATAATTCAATTCAAGGAAAGTTAAGAGTCAAGTCAAGAGAAGTTAAGAGTCAAGTCAAGAGATATTAAGAGTCAAGTCAAGAGAAGTTAAGAGTCAAGAGTCAAGTTAATAAAAGTTCATAAAGTTTTCCAAAAGTCTTTTACAAATGTTTTAACTTTGTTGTAAGACTTGAGTTTTGAGTTGAGTAAAGAGTAAAGTTTGAAGTGCATTTCTTCAAAAGAGTATATCAGGACTATGTATTCCCTAAGAGTAAATGTTTTCACATTTAAACAAGAAAGGAAACTGAGATTTCCAAAAGATCCTACGAGCTAGTTTTCAATAAAAAGTAAGAGTAAAGTTCATTCATCAAAGATTATTTGGGAATTAAGTATTACCAGGAGTTAAAATGTTTTCACATTTGAGCAAGAAAGGAAACTGAGATTTCCAAGAGAGCTTTTAAGCTAAGTTTTTGAGTAATTATCTCAAACCAAAGAAAGAGTTTTGTGTTTACAAACATATGAGCTAAAGTATATTTTGGGAGTAATATTGAGCACCGATATGGGGATGAGCTTGAGTTCAGATAACTCACGTCTCCATAAACCATGTAGCCTTCATGGGTAGTAAAGGATCATACTTTTTAGATGACTCCTTAAGATGCTTTTAGCATAGACTATTGGATCCACTTAGTTAAGCATTATATATGACGGCAAAGTATAGGACAGTTCTGGCAGTGTGGGCAAGATGATGTATTCCTACTTAGGCTCATAGTGGTGGTTGTTGATTAGAGAAATTTCCACAGAAAACTATATTACTTTAGTATTTGAGTAAAGTTGAATTTGTTATTGCATTTTCTTTAACGAACTAAGTTGTTTTCTACTGTTTTAAATGCTTTGTAAAAATTGCACTATTATTGTTGTTTTACACTGTATTTTGAGTTAAGTTGTTAATGAGTTGAGTAAAGCCAAGGTAAGTGTTTCTTTCAGATGCTTTTCAAGCCTATGTTATGTTTAGCATTCCAACTGGCATACTCGTACATTCAATGTACTGATGCTAGTTGTCCTGCACATTTCATGATTCAGTTTACTTGTTTTAAAAGTATTTATCTTGAGTGAAGTCTTCCGCTGAGTAAGTAAGTTAGGCCAAGGGTTTGCTTGGGCCAGCAATGGTTTTCGACTGCCAGCCATGTCTGGGGTGTAGGCTCGTGGCCGAGAGCAAGAAGTTTCGCCAGATGTTGTCACTGGTTTGATCCAAGTCTTCAATTTTGATGTCATTCTAGGTATGGATTGGCTTCATGCCTATTATGCATCAATAGATTATAGAACTCGAGTAGTCAAGTTCCAGTTTTCGGTGAACTAGTGATAGAGTTGAAGAGCAGTTCAGCAGTGCCTAAGGGTCATTTTATTTCGTACCTTAAGGCAAGAGAGTTAGTTTCCAAGGCATGTGTCTATCACTTAGTCGGAGTTAATGACTCTAGTGTTGAGATACCTCATATTCAGTCAGTTTCAGTAGTAAAAGAGTTTCCAGAAGTCTTTCCTGACGATCTTCCCAGAGTCCCTCCTAAGAGAGATATAGACTACGACATCGACATTTTTCCCAATACTCGTCCTATCTCTTTTCCTCCTTATAGTATGGCACCAGCAGAATTGAAAGAGCTAAAAGAGCAGTTGAAAGATCCTTTAGAGAAAGGATTCATTCAACCAAATATCTCACTAGGGGAGCTCCAGTCCCAATTGTGAGAAGAAAGATGGTTCATTAGGATGTGTATAGATTACCGTCTGTTGAATAAGCTTGCTATCAAGAATAAGTATCCTCTTCCCAGAATTGATGATCTTTTCTATCAGCTTCAGGGTGCAACTTGTTTTAGTAAGATAGACCTCAGATCAGGCTACCATCAGTTAAGAGTAAGGGAATGTGATATTCCAAAGACAGCATTTAGGACCCGTTATGGTCACTATGAGTTTTTGGTCATGTCCTTTGGTTTGACCAATGCACCTGCAACGTTCATGGACAGTATGAATAGAAATTTTCAAGCCTTATTTAAATGTATTTGTTATTATATTCATTGATGACATACTAATCAATTCGAGGAATGAGGAAGATCATGCTAGTCATCTCAGAATAGTTCTCCAGACTTTAAAAGATAAGGAGTTATATGCTAAGTTCTCTAAATGTGAGTTTTGGCTTGAGTGTGTGGGGTTGTTGGGCCACATAGTTTCTGGTGATGGAATTAGAGTTGATACCCAAAAGATAGATGTAGTGCAGAATTGGCCTACACCCATATCTCCAATTGATATTACGAGTTTCTTAGGGTTGGCTGGATATTATAGAAGGTTTGTCGAGGGATTTTTATCTATTTCATCTCCTTTGACCAAGTTGACTTAGAAAACAATGAAGATTCAATGGCCTGAAGCTTGTGAGAAAGACTTTCTGGAATTGAAAAAGAGGTTGACTACTGCCCCAGTGTTGACCTTACCAGAAGGCACACAAGGCTTTGTTGTTTATTGTGATGCGTCTAGGAGTTGGTTTTGGTTGTGTGTTAATGCAGAATGGCAAGGTTATAGCTTATGCCTCCAGACAGTTGAAAGGCCATGAGAAGAATTACCCGACCCATGACTTAGAGTTCACTACCGTAGTATTTGCTTTAAAAATATGGTGCCATTATATTTATGGTGTGCATATGGATGTGCTCACCGATCACAAGAGTCTTCCGTATGTGTTTAGTCAGAAAGAGCTTAATCTCAGACAAATGAGGTGGTTAGAATTACTCAAGGATTATGACATGAGTACTCTTTATCACCCAGGTAAGGCTAATGTTGTTGTTGATGCCTTGAATAGATTATCTATGGGTAGTACCGCCCATTTGGAGGAAGATAAGAAATAGTTAGCAAAAGAGGTGCATAGTCTTGCATGACAAGGATTTCGACTTATGGATTCCACAGAAGGAGGAGTAGTGGTGATGAATGGGGCTGAATAATCATTAGTGTCCGGAGTGAAAGAAAAGAAAGACCAAGATCCTTTATTGCGTGAATTAAAGGCAAGTGTTCATAAGCAAAATGCGATAGCTTTTGAACAAGGGGAGATAGTGTTTTGAGGTATCAAGGTGGATTGTGTGATTGATTCAAGGGTAATTGAGATGATCACCTACCTCTCATTGAGTTGCTTACAACAATAGTTACCATTCTACCATCCCGATGGCTCCTTATGTAGCTCTTTATGGGAGAAGATGCACATCTCCTATTGGATGGTTTGAACCTAGTGAAGATGGGTTGATTGGACTAGATTTAGTTCATCAAGCTATGGAGAAGATGAAAGTGATTCAAGAGAGGTTGAAAATAGTGCAGAGTCGTTAGAAATCCTACACCGATGTTAGGAGAAGGGAGTTAGAGTTTGAAGTGGATGATTAAGTCTACTTGAAAGTTTCACCCATGAAGGGTGTTATGATAGTTGGTAAGAAGGGGAAACTTAGTCCCCGGTATACTGGCCCTTACAGAATATCGAAAAGGGTAGGTAATGTAGCTTATGAGTTGGAGCTACCACAAGAGTTAACCGCGGTTCATCTGGTATTCCACAGCTCCATGTTGAAGAAGTGCATGGTGATGAGTCCACAAATTGGACTCATTTAAGGCTTTATTTTTATAGAAAAATTGTCCTCAAATGCTTATTTTGTCTGAATATATGATGAAAACTCTTAAGTTTCAGGTATTTGATATTTTAGTGGAAGCATGGACACTTAGGCGCAAAAAGGAACAAAAAGGGTGAAAAGAACGAAGAAGTTGAAGCTTGAGCATCGCGAAGCACACTTGGCGAGTCGCCGAAGGGACAGATTCCGCCCTTTGTTCCAATATGTGAAGCCCTGAAGGTAGAGGATCAAAAAGGCGATGAAAGGAGTAATTGACACTTCACCGAATGGTTCCACGAAGCAGTATACCGCCTAATGGTCCATAATGTGAAGATACTGAAGGCAATCACGAACCGACGAAGAAACAGAAGAAGGGCGAGTCGCCGAGTTATTCGGTGGTCTCGACTAACCTCGCCGAGCGATCCGCCAGCACTAATTTTTGAAGTCTATAAATACTAAACCCTTTATTAATTTTAGGGATTTGAACCATTATTATAATTTTCAGAATAGAATAGTACATATTTGGTATATTTTCTCTCAAGTTTGGAGAGAGTTTTTTGGGAGACTTGAAGAAAGAAGGGTTTCATCTTCCCCAAGTTGGAAGTAGGTCTTCTCCATTCTTCTTCCTTTGATTAAAACAAGGTTTAATTTCTTATACCCATTTGATTTTAGTATCATTTTAGGTGTATTTTGTTATTTCTTGATGTGTGGCTAAAACCATTCTTGGGGTGTGATTTAGCAAATATTTGTTAATATTGTTGTTGGGTCTTGCTTGCTGATAGGTTAGATGTATTTTAATGGTGATTTCATCTAGTGGTTGTGGTTTAATTTAATGGGTTTATAGTTGCATTTACAAAACCACCCATGTGTTTTCAGGTTGCCTGAGAGGGAGGTCGCGAAACCAAGACCACTAGACTGATGGGCTAAGGAGTGGGTCGACATAAGGTTCAGCCCGAAAGGGTAAGCCCTTGTCCCATATCCTAACACTCGGCTCGAGAGAGTGAGTGGGATACGGCGTAGGTTGGCCTTCATGCGGCAAATGGGTGTTCGAGAGGAACGCATTTGAAACGGGGTAAGTTGCCTAAGAGGGAACTTATTTCCATCTAAAGCTTAGCCTAGTCACTATTATTTTGCAAATTTCCTATCAAAAGCATGTACCCAACGATTTTTCTCAACTTGTATTGTGGTCACACCCCAAGAACTTCTCTCCATACTTGATTTTCTTATTATTTTTGCTGTTTTTACTACTTGTGACAAAACTCCCATTTGATATTTGACACTTTTGTGTCACCCCCTTTTATTTACTATGTTTTTGTTCATCAATGTGTTTATCTACGACTAGTTAGAGCTAAATTTTATTTTTCTATCAATTCTCAAAACCACTCCATTGGGACACGACCCCAACCCTTGGTTGGGTTACTATATTATCGATGATCATAGACACTCATACCGTAGGTTAGTGTCATTGGTCATGATAAGCATCACATGGGCGATCCATCATTGATCATACCAACTGAAGATATTAGGATCAAGGATAGCCTATCTTATGAAGTCATTCCAGTTCAGATTCTAGATCGCCAAGTTCGCAAGTTGAGGACTAAGGAAGTAGCATCAGTCAAGGTTCTTTGGAGGAACCAATTTGTTGAGGAAGCTACTTGGGAAGCTGAGGAAGATATGAAGAAGAGATACCCACATCTCTTTGAAAACGGAGGAGTTTCAAATCAAGGTACTAATTCTCTTCTTGGTAGTTTATAATTTATATACTTGATGTGTTAGATTTGCTTGTTGGGTGTTTGAAATGTTTGATTGATATTACACCCTAAGCCTAGTAAGAGTAATCTCATTCGAGGACAAATGTTTCCAAGGGGGAGATATTGTAACACCTCGAAAATTGAAATAACTAGGAAGGAGTTAAAAGTTGGAGAAAGAATAATTTTTGGAAAGTATATGAAAATCTGGAAAATTGTGAAGTATGTTAGTTGAATTTTTGACCAACTTCAAACGGACATAACTCCTATATTAGGATGAGTTAGGTGTACTTCCAGGTATAGTTGGAAATATCTTGGAATAATCTTTCCAACACCGTTGAATTTGCGCGATTCCGAGTTCGTATGAGTGAGTTATGCCCATTGTAACTTGGGCTGTTCAAATAAGGAAAGTCCAATCCGGATTTTGAAAGGGTATTATGGTCCTTTCCAAACCCTATTTTTTTTAATTCGTGTTTCGTGAATTAATTAAGGGTCAAAACTGATTTAGTTCAGTTTAGGCAATTGGAGATTTACGCTAGGGTTTTTGGAGAAAGAACGCAAGAGGAGAATAGAGGAGAAAGAGCAAAGTTCGTCCTTCTTGAAGGTTTAGCTTGAGGATTTCGATAAGGGTTGATCCCTAAAGAGGTATGTGAGTCTTTCATAGAGTTGGGTTCGTTCACCCACGCGCCAAGCATATTTATTTCAGCGAAGTTCGTTCTAGAAAGTTTAAAGGCGATAAATCTTGAATGGTGTTCTTGAAAATTGGCCTTCGTTCTTGAGTTAGGTTGAGGTTGAGGAGTTCCTTGAGGTTATAGTGTTGTTTCTCATGTTTTTTGAGTTACACTATTGTGTATACATACTGGGTATTTGAATCTAAAGGGAATTTGATAAAAAGAACCGAGTTTAGGAGATTTGGGGTTGGAAAAACGAAGAAGAAAAAAAATGTTAGGCAAATATGGTGCACCAGGCTGCGTCGCCAACCTGCCCTCCAGTTTCGCAAAATTCTTTCTCGCGTTGTGGAGCAGCCAAAAACCGTCCTGCCTCAAAAAGTATTTTCACGACCAAAATTTAAATACACCTCCGCGTCGCGAACTAGCTTCCATGCAGTGATTTCTTGATCATTTCTCATGCTTAGCTATCTAAAATCATTCGTAAACATCATGAGATCTTTTCAATCATAAAACACAATCCTTGAATCC
Organism: Solanum acaule; assembly: GCA_036250505.1. Taxonomy (NCBI): domain Eukaryota; kingdom Viridiplantae; phylum Streptophyta; class Magnoliopsida; order Solanales; family Solanaceae; genus Solanum; species Solanum acaule. Next base: position 7,683 of record JAJOOR010010411.1, on the reverse strand, counting down.
ATAATTCAATTCAAGGAAAGTTAAGAGTCAAGTCAAGAGAAGTTAAGAGTCAAGTCAAGAGAAATTAAGAATCAAGTCAAGAGAAGTTAAGAGTCAAGTCAAGAGAAATTAAGAGTCAAGTCAAGAGAAGTTAAGAGTCAAGCCAAGTGAAGTCAAGAGTCAAGTTAAGAGAAGTTCATAAAGTTTTCCAAAAGTCTTTTACAAATTTTTTAACTTTGTTTTAAGACTTGAGTTTTGAGTTGAGTAAAGAATAGAGTTTGAAGTTCGTTTCTTCAAACGAGTATATCGGAACTATGTATTCCCAAAGAGTAAATGTTTTCACATTTAAACAAGAAAGGAAACTGATATTTCAAACGAGCCTTTGAGCTAGTTTTCAGTAAAGAGTAAGAGTAAAGTTCATTCATCAAAGATTATTCGGGAGCTAAGTATTCCCAAGAGTTAAAATGTTTTCACATTTGAGCAAGAAAGGAAATTGAGATTTCCAAGAGAGCTTTTAAGCTAAGTTTTTAAGTAATTATCTCAAACCAAAGAAAATTTTTTGTTTTTACAAACTTATGAGCTAAAATATATTTTGGGAGTAGTATTGAGCACCGATATAGGGATGAGCTTGAGTTCAGATAACTCATGTCTCCATAAACCGTGTAGCCATCATGGGTTGTAAACGATCATATTTTTTAGATTACTCCTTAAGATGCTTTTAGAATAGACTTCTGGATCCACTTAGTTAAGCGTTCAGTATGACTTCAAAGTATATGACAGTTGTGGCAGCGTGGGCAAGACGTTGTATCACCACTTAAGTTTATAGTGGTGGTTGTTGATTACAAAAACTCCCACAAAAAAACTATATTACTTTAGTATATGAGTAAAGTTGAGTTTGTTATTGCATTTTCTTTAACGAACTAAGTTGTTTTCTACTGTTTTAAATGCTTTGTATAAATTGCACTATTATTGTTGTTTTACACTGCATTTTTAGTTAAGTTGTTCATGAGTTGAGTAAAGCCAATATAAGTGTTTCTTTCTGATTATTTTCAAGCCTCTGTTATGCTTAGCATTTCAATTCGCATACTCTTACATTCAATGTACTGATACCAGTCGCCTTTATCATTTTATGATGCAGACGCAGGTAATTAGGATCAGCATCTAGCGCATCATTGATCCAGTTGAGCATGTAGAGTCAGTTGGTGGCCTTCTAGCTTTTTGGAGGATCTTTTCTATTTCTTTTAGTATTTTAGTTCATTAGGATATCGTAGGTCTTGTCCCGACGTCCATTTCAGTTGTTAGAGGCATCATAGACAGAGTTAGTTGATGTTAGTTCATAAGTCTTTACTTTTCCTTTTCAGTTAAGTTGAGACTTGAGTTGCCACTTTGGCAGTGAATGTTCTTATAATACATTCTAAGTTATCTTTTGAGTAGTTCAGTTTACTTGTTTTAAACGTATTTATCTTGGGTAAAGTCTTCCGTTGAGTAAGTAAGTCAGGCCAAGGGTTCGTTTGGGCCAGCAATGGTTCTCGAGTGCCAGCCACGTCCGGGGTGTATGCTCGTGGCGTGACAAACTTGGTATCAGAGCACAGAGTTCAAGAGTCCTAGGGAGTCTATGAAGCCGTGTTTGTAGAGTCCTAGTTATCGGTGTGAAGCGTGCGACATCTATAATTTGGAGGCTACAACATTTAGGAAATTCCTTCACTTCTTTCATACTCACTTCGTGCGATAGAATGTATCTCTATAAAAGTCTCTTTCTAACTCATCCTTACGCGTAACCGATTTTTAGTTGTCCTATGGTCGAGAATGCCTTCATGAGGATTTTCTTTCCTCGTTAGCTAAGAGAAGCAAAGAGATGGTTGTTGACATAAGGAGTATGATGCGTTTATTCGTAGTTGGGTTGAGTCATCTGTCAAGTAAGGAAAGTAACGCAGCCATGCTAATAGGTTACATGGGCATAGCAAGGCCGATGATCCATGTGCAATAAGTTGAGAAGAACTAGCTGAAGGATAGAGAAGAGTTTGAGAATAAAAGGGATAAAACATCAGGGAATGAATCTAGGCAGCAAAAGAGTAATGTGAACCGGTCTTCTTTCCAATATAAGCAGAAAGGGCCTGCTCCATCATATGCTAGTGCACCTGCATCAAGGAACAAATGTGAGTACAATAGTCAGAACTTCAGACCTAGACCTACGCATTCGCAAGGTAGTAAGGCACAAGGGGGTACTAAGACTCCTGCATGTGCTAAGTGTGATATGAGCCACTCAGGGGTGTGCTATGATGGCTCCACTAGTTACTTCAAGTGTGGCTAGAACGATCATTTTATGAGTGAGTGTCCTAAGAGCAGACAGAGTAATGGTAATGGGGGCCATAGAGCTCAGTCTTCTTCAGTTACTCCACCAGATAGAGCTGCATCTAGATCAGCTACTTCAAGGGCAGACGGAGAAGGAAACCGTCTTTATACTATCGCTAGTCGCCAAGAGCAAGAGGATTCGCTAGATGTTGTCACTGGTATGATCCAAGTCTTCAATTTTGATGTTCTTACGGAATAACTTCTTGAGCCTTCAGTGTTTCTACACCTGATGGTGAGTCTATTCTAGCAGAAAGAGTCTATCGTGATTGTTCCATTTCCGTCAATCACAAGAGTACCATGGCAGATTTAGTTGAGTGAGACATGGTAGAGTTTGATGTCATTCGAGGTATGGATTGGCTTCATGCCTATTATGCATCAATAGATTATAGAACTCGAGCAGTCAAGTTCCAGTTTTCGGTGAACCAGTGATAGAGTTGAAGAGCAGTTCAGCAGTGCTTAAGGGTCGTTTTATTTCGTACGTTAAGGAAAGAAAGCTAGTTTCCAAGGGGTGTGTCTATCACTTAGTCCGATTTAATGACTCTAGTGTTGAGATACCTCCTATTCAATCAGTTTCAGTAGTAAAAGAGTTTCAAGAAGTCTTTCCTGATGATCTTCTCGGAGTCCCTCCTGAGAGAGAAATAGACTTCGGCATAGACATTATTCTCGATACTCGTCCTATCTCTTTTCCGCCTTTTAGTATGGCATCAACAGATTTCAAAGAGCTAAAAGAGAAGTTGAAAGATTGTGTAGAGAAAGGTTTCATTTGACCAAGTATCTCACTTGGGGTGCTCCGGTCCCATTTGTGAGAAAGAAAGATGGTTCTCTTAGGATGTGTATAGATTACTGTCAGTTGAACAAGGTTATTATCAAGAATAATTATCCTATTCCGAGAATTCGTGATCTTTTTTATCAGCTTCAGGGTTTTACCTGTTTTAGTAAGATAAACCTCAGATCATACTACCATCAGTTAAGAGTAAAGGAATGTGATATTCCAAAGACAACATTCAGGACACGTTATGGTCACTATGAGTTTATAGTCATGTCCTTTGGTTTGACCAATGCACCTGCAGCGTTCATGGACCGTATGAATAGAAGTTTTCAAGCCTTATTTAAATATATTTGTTATAGTATTCATTGATGACATACTAATCTATTCGAGGAATGAGGAAGATCATGCTAGTCATCTCAGAATAGTTCTACAGACTTTAAAAGATAAGGAGTTATATGCTAAGTTCTCTAAATGTGAGTTTTGACTTAAGTCTGTGTTGTTTTTCAGCCACATAGTTTCCGGTGATGGAATTAGAGTTGATACCCAAAAGATAGAGGCAGTGCAGAATTGGCCTAGACCCATATCTCCAACTAATATTAGGAGTTTCTTGGGGTTGGCTGGATATTATAGAAGGTTTGTCGAGGGATTTTTATCTATTTCATCTCCTTTGACCAAGTTGACTCAGAAAATAATGAAGTTTCAATGGTCTGAAGCTTGTGAGAAAAACTTTCAGGAATTGAAAAAGAGGTTGACTACTGCCCCAGTGTTGTCTTTACCAGAAAGCACACAATGCTTTGTTGTTTATTGTGATGCGTCTAGGAGTTTGTGTGGGTTGTGTGTTAATACTGAATGGCAATGTTATAGCTTATGCCTCCAGACAGTTGAAAAATCATGAGAAGAATTACCCAACCCATGACTTAGAGTTGACTGTCGTAGTATTTGCTTTGAAAATATAGCGCCATTATCTTTATGGTGTGCATGTGGATGTGTTCACCGATCACAAAAGTCTTTAGTATGTGTTTAATTAGAATGAGCTTAATCTCAGACAAAGGAGGTGGTTAAAATTACTCAAGGATTATGACATGAGTATTCTTTATCACCCAGGTAAGGCTAATGTTGTTGCTGATGCCTTGAGTAGATTATCTATGGGTAGTACCGCCCATTTTGAGGAAGATAAGAAAGAGTTAGCACAAGAGGTGCATAGACTTACACAGCTAGGAGTTCGACTAATGGAATCCACAGAAGGAGGAAAAGTGGTAATGAATGGGGTTAAATCATCATTAGTGTCAGGAGTGAAAGAAAAGCAAGACCAATATCCTTTATTGCTGAATTAAAAGTAAGTGTTCATAAGCAAAAAGTAATGGCCTTTGAACAAGGGGGAAATAGTGTTTTGAGGTATCAAGGTGGATTGTATGATTAATTTCAAGGGTAATTGAGATGATCACCTACCTCTCATTGAGTTGCTTACAACAATAGTTACCAGTCTACCATCCAGATAGCTCCTTATGTAGCTCTTTATGGGAGAAGATGCACATCTCCTATTGGATGGTTTGAACCTGGTGAAGATGGGTTGATTGGACTAGATTTAGTTCATCAAGCTATGGAGAAGATGAAAGTGATTCAATAGAGATTGAAAATAGTGCAGAGTCGTTAGATATCCTACACCGATGTTAGGAGAAGGGAGTTAGAGTTCGAAGTGGATGATTAAGTCTACTTGAAAGTTTCACCCATGAAGGGTGTTATGATAGTTGGTAAGAAGGGGAAACTTAGTCCCCGGTATACTTGCCCTTACAGAATATCGAAAAGGGTAGGTAATGTAGCTTATGAGTTGGAGCTACCACAAGAGTTAACCGCGGTTCATCTGGTATTCCACATCTCCATGTTGAAGAAGTGCATGGGAGATCCTTCATTTATAATATCAACCGAAGATATTGGGATCAAGGATAGCCTATCTTTTGAAAAGATTCCGGTGCAGATTCTAGATCGCCAAGTTCGCAAGTTGAGGACTAGGAAAGTAGCATCAGTTAAGGTTCTTTGGAGGAACCAGTTTGTTGAGTAAGCTACTTGGGAAGCTGGGGAAGATATGAAGAAGAGATACCTACATCTCTTTGAAACTGGAGGAGTTTTAGAAAGTTGAAAGTTGATTAATCTTGAATAATGTTCTTGAAAATTGGCCTGCATTATTGAGTTAGGTTGAGGTTGAGGAGTTCCTTGAGGTTATAGCATTGTTTCTTGAGTTGTTTAAGTTAGATTCTTGTGTATACATACAGGGTATTCGAATCCAATAGGAATTTGATAAAACGAACCTAGTTTAGGCAATTTGGGGTTGGAAAAATGAAAAAGAAAAATGTCGGGAAAATCTGGTGCCCCAAGCCGCGTCGCGTACCTGCACCGCCACTTTCGCAAAATTTTTCCTCGCGGAGCGGAGCGGTCATGGACTATGCTGCTTCATAAAGTATTTTCTTGACCAAAATTTAAATACACCTCCGCGTCGCGGACTAGCTTCCATGCAATGATTTCTTGATCATTTCTCATGTTTAGCTATCTAAAATCATTCCTAAACATAATGAGATCTTTCCCTTCATAAAACGCAATCTTTGAATCCATAATTCAATTCAACGAAATTTAAGAGTCAAGTCAAGAGAAGTTAAGAGTCAAGTCAAGAGAAGTCAAGAGTCAAGTTAAGAGAAGTTCATAAAGTTTTCCAAAATTCTTTTACAAATGTTTTAACTTTGTTTTAAGACTTGAGTTTTGAGTTGAGCAAAGAGTAAAGTTTGAAATGCATTTCTTCGAAAGAGTATATCGGAACTATGTATTCCCAAAGAGTAAATGTTTTCACATTTAAACAAGAAAGGAAACTGAGATTTCCAAAAGAGCCTTTGAGCTAGTATTCAATAAAGAGTAAGAGTAAAGTTTATTCTTCGAAGATTATTCGGGAACTAAGTATTCCCAAGAGTTAAAAATGTTTTCTTATTTGAGCACGAAAGGAAACAGAGATTTCCAAGAGAGCCTTTAAGCTAAGTTTTTGAGTAATTATCTCAAACCAAAGAAAGAGTTTTCTTTTTACAAATATATCAGCTAAAGTATATTTTAGGAGTAGTATTGAGCACCGATATGGGGACGAGCTTGAGTTCAAATAGCTCACGTCTGTATAAACCATGAAGCCATCATGGGTAGTAAATGATCATACTTTTTAGATAACTCCTTAAGATGCTTTTAGCATAGACTAGTGGATCCACTTAGTTAAGCGTTCTATATGACGGCAAAATATAGGACAATTCTGGAAGCGTGGGCAAGACGATGTATCACCACTTAGGATCATAGTGGTGGTTGTCGGTTAGAGAAACTCCCACAGAAAACTATATTAATTTAGTATATGAGTATAGTTGAGTTTGTTATTGCATTTTCTTTAACGAACTAAGCTGTTTTTTACTGTTTTAAATGCTTTGTATAAATTGAACTTTTATTGTTGTTTTGCACTGCATTTTGAGGTTAGTTGTTAATGAGTTGAGTAAAGCCAAGGTAAGTGTTTCTTTCAGATTCTTTTCAAACCTATGTTATATTTAGCTTTCCAACTCACATACTCGTACATTTAATTTACTGGTGCCAGTTGATTTGCATTGTTTTATGATGCAGACGCAGGTAATCAAGATCAATATCCAGCGCATCGTTGATCCAGTTGAGTACTTAGAGTCAGTTGGTGAGCCTCCTAGCTTTCCGAAAGAACCTTCTCTATTGTTTTCAGTATTTTAGTTCATTAGGATGTCGCGGGTCTTGTCCCGACGTCCATCTCAGTTGTTTAGAGGCTTCATAGACAGTTAAGTTGAGACTTGAGTTACCACTTTGGCAGTGAATATTATTACAGTACATTCTAAGTTATATTTTGAGCAGTTCAGTTTACTTGTTTAAAAAATATTTATCTTGAGTAAAGTCTTCCGCTGACTAAGTACGTCAGGCTAAGGGTTCGATTGGGCCAGCAATGGTTCTCGAGTGCCAGCCACGTCCGAGGTGTAGGCTAAGGGCATGATAAAAAGTGACACTAATAAAATAAGAAGTTACACTACTAATTGGGTTGCCTCCCAATAAATGCTTAATTTAACGTCGCGGCACGACGCAGACACCTTAGTTACTCGGTTCCATCTCCTTGACCCTCTATAAATGGATTATTGTATATCCCTAGATTTGCCATTTTTCTCAAAGTCTTTCTTAGTTCAGGATCGTTGGAGGTCAAGCGTTCTCCTCGACTCCATGTATATGGCATACACTAGAGTGGAAACCTAAAGAAACCTAAAACAAAAAAATAAAGTAAAATTAGAAATAATTGACTAATGTTCAATAATGTAGTTAAACTTAATCTAAAAGCCTTACTCCCCGGCAGCGGCGCCAAAATTTGATACGCTCAAAATACACTGCCAGAAGAAGTATAAGCGATCGTTGTCAAATAAAGAACGCAACTTGTAGGTTGGGGTCGATCCTACGAGGAATATGGTTTAGAATTAAACTTAACTTACAATTATATTTGTTTACTCAACTTATTTCCGAGACAAGTAACTAAAGGGGGGGGGGGTTTGTGAAACAAATAA
>JAJOOR010010410.1:0-43581 GCA_036250505.1 Solanum acaule | reverse complement strand
CCCCCCCCCCCCCCCCCCCCCCCCCCCCCCCCCAAAAAAACATTGAAATTAGAAATATCTTTTCAAAACAACTTTTAATTTTTTTTTTGTGGAGGTGGTGGTAGGAGGTTGGGGGTAGAGGTAAGGGTGGGGTAAAAAAATTGAAGTTAAGAACATTTTTTAAAAACAAGCTTTAAATTATTTATTTTTGCGGGGGGGAGGGGGGGAGGGGGGGGGGAGGTTTGAGGGTAGGGACAAAATTGATTATTTCAACAACAAAAAAGTAATTTGAAGTTGGGAGAGAGTTTTGGAAAATGTTTTCCTTATATTTTGAAGAGAAGTTTGGAAAACATTTTCAAAACATTTAACCCAACCAAACATGAGAAAATTGGAAAATATTTTCCGGAAAATGTTTTCCTTCATACCAAACACACCCTAATTGTTAAGTCATTCTTCCATAAACATGAACTTAAGTCAAGACTTAACATGAACTTAAAGGGAATTATGCCTAGCACCAAGTGGATATGAATATGAGATGGAAGCTTTTACGCCAATTAGTCCGGCTCCCCAAAGGAAAGCTTTTACGTCAGTTAGTCCGGCTTTCTAAATGGGGTCCTTTTACCCCAGTCAGTCCGGGTTCCTAAAACAGTTATCTTGTGAAATGGAAACCTTTTACCTCAGCTAGTTCGGGTTTTTAGTAGAGATCTCCTTATCCTGTAACTATGTGCCCACACAAGTCTTTAGCTAGTGGACCCACCTAAGCTAATAAACTTCAATTCTACCTTAGGCAAGTAGGACACCTCTTTTCGGTGTGGGGAAATACACTGGATTCCATGTAGCTAACATGGTCTTTGTCGGTTAAGGCTATTTCCCTCCATGAACAAGAATATGAACTATGAACAAGAACATGAACATGAGTTATGTACTATGGTTCCTCAAGAGGTTCCACTTAGTATGAGTGGGGGTAAGTGACTTCATTTATGCGTTGCACAAGTAGGCTTTAAGAGTTGTCACGGTATGTTGCTCTTATGCTATGATGATTTATGAGTTAATACATGCTCTATATGTATTGTTGCTATGAGTGGATTTCCTTGATATGAGTTATTGAACATGAATGTTTCCTTGTCTATGAGTATTAACTAAGGATGAGATCAAAGCATGATAAATATGAGCATGGTGGCCTAAAAGTGTACTTTTTGTTGATGGTATTATGGGATCTTATCTATGCATTGCACAATTATAACTTAGGGTTACCTGTGTTATGGTTCTATCATGATGAGATGATCTTGGTATTTAGTGATGTATTTTCACTATGTCTTATAATGATTGATGTTTGCATTATGTCTATGTTAGAAGCTATGTTTGTGACTATGTTGATATGCTATGATGAACTATACCTGAGATGTCTTATGAGTTACGTTCTCCAAATATCAAAGATAATGTTCAAAATTGGCATATAGCATGGTTTCAACTAAAAATTCCCTTTTAGAATGTTTTAAAGGTTTTTATGCATGGCTATCATACTTAGTGCAATTTTTGTACTAACCCATACTTTCTACATTTTTTTACAAGTGTAGGTCTCGTTTGTTGAGGTGTGCTTCTCCTATTGTTCAAGCTTGGATTGATTGTCTCCACACTTTTGGTGAGTCCTCATAGTTCGAGGATGGAAGTTGTTCATTTCTTGTGTCTTTCTTACATTCTCTTGAGACTATGTTGTAAAGGGTTGTGACCCTTATTGATATTCCCATTGTATTAGATGGTTAGTGAGACAATGTCTAGACCTCTATTTGATTTTATGAAAAGACTCTAATTGTTAAAAAGCTTTAAATTCCACATCATTTCTATTTATCTTATGTAATGATATGCTAAGGGCTTGTATGAGACCCCTTCGGGGTCGAGTACGCCGTGTTACATCTAGGGGTCCTTGGGTCGTGAAAATTGCTTATGAGCTTGAGTTGCCTATTGATTTGGCAGAGGTGAACCCTATTTTGAATGTCTCTATGTAAAAGAAATGTGTTGGAGATCTGACATCTATAATTCCCTTAGAAGGTTTGAGAGTTAAGGAGAATCTTTCTTATGAGCAAGTTTCGATAGAGATTTTCGATCGGCAAGTCAATAAGTTGAGAAATAATGAAGTTACTTCCTTGAAAGTTTTGTGGATGACTCAATTAGTTGAGGGTGATACTTGGGAACCCAATGCCGATTTGATATCTCGATATCCTCATCTATTTCCTTATACCCCTACTCTAGCCTGAGGTAATGAGTTCTTCATGGTTTACTCTTTGTTTGGTGTCATGTGTTTTAGATATTCCTATGATTTCCTTATTATGCATGTTCATGAAAAGATTAAGTTTTGATAAAAATTAGTCAATTTGATTGATAACTACATGTTTATATAAATTAGATTATGCGTTGCATACAGACTTCGTGATGTAATGATTGAACGTGCTCTTTGCTTGGAGATGGTATTTTCGTCCTCAGATATGAGTAATCTTGAAATTTCATATATTATGGGCTACTAGTTTTGAGTCTTCTTTTTCATAGGATGATTATAATCTCATTCGAGGATGAATGTTCCCAAGGGGGAGATAATGTAACACCTCGAAATCTAGTATACTAAGCAAGGAACAAACGGAAAAAGTCACAAGCCAAGTTTTGAGCTTGGGCACCCCTCACGAAGGCCTAAACAGGTCGTGAAGGGCACCACGAGTCGTGGTGTTGCCCATGGTGGTTCACAGTACTGAGCCAAAGAGGGCTCCTCTGCCACGAACACCCAAACTACTCACGAAGAGCCCAATGAGCCATGGTGATGGCCGTGGACGGGAGGCAGTAGCTAACCAAAAGTTGACCCTGCACACGAGGCACTTGACGGATCGTGGAAGCTAAGATGGGCTGTAGGAAGAGTCATGAAGGGGAATGGGTTATTGGGGTGGCTTTCCAAGCACCTGGTCAAGGACCAGGGCTGCTACAACGGGTCGTGAAGCCTTTGACTAGTGATGGATCCTTGCGAGTGGGGGTTCAGTCAGCTATAAGTTTAGGGGCAGTTTGGTCTTTTCCTAATTATTTTATATTGATATTATATCATTTTACCCATGCCTTGGACCCGTATATAAGTGATTTTAATCCTTAAACTTACCCATTCAACTCATTCTCCTAAATTCATCAAAAGAAATTGGTTTCTTCCTCTCAAAAATATTTCTCACTAGAAACATGAAGAAGAAGAAGGGTTGAAGCTAGGGCTCAAGGTCAAGTCTCCATTCTCCTATTACTTTTGGGCTTTGATAGCAAGGTATGATATCGTTTCATCTATGGAATCATTGCATCCATGGATCCCCTAAGTTCCCCAATTGAAAAGTAGAAATTCCCCAATTTGAGTTAAGATTTTCTTCCATGTGATGGGTCTTTATGATTGTTGATTCAATTGATTGAATTGTGGTTGATTATGCATGAATTGAGAGGATTATATGCTTTTAATGATGAAATCCCATGTACCCACGTTTAACCAATGTTTTTAAGGAGAAATTGATATAAATGGGTTTTGCTCTATGAAAGGAGAATTTATGGATTTATATGTATTCCTATAGAATAAATAAGATACATTATGAATTGCTTTGAGATTGAATCATATGTGATTATTTATAGTATGGATTGCTTTGAGAGTGAAGCATATGTTATTAGTTGTTGATTATTTATGTCATTGTTGAGGAAGGGATTTTCCGACACTGTTTTCTTATATATGAAAGTGAAAGACTTTCTCACATTGAATGATTCTAGGTTGAAAGGATTTCTCATCTTAAGTGAATCTAAGCTTAGGAACAGTGAAAATGATGAGGCTAGAGGCGATTACCCATGACCTCTAATGAGAAGAATAAGAGGCAATTACCCATATTCTTTAGAGCCAGACTAGAGGCGAATACCAATGATCCTAAGTAAAACACAAGAGCCGAGTACCTATGTCCTATGATAGAAAGACAAGAGGTGAGTACCCTTGTCTTATGATGCAGGTATCAGAGGAAACTACCCATGATCCCATAGTATGTTGGGCAAGAGGTGATTGCCCATGATCCCTTAATAAGTTGAACAAGAGGGGACCACCGATGATCCCAGAGTAAGTTGGACAAGAGGAAACTACCCATGATTCCAAGGTAAGAAGGATAAGAGGCGATTACCCATGTTCCTTTATGGTAAGACAAGAGGTGATTCCCTATGTCCTTAAAAGATAAGCTAGGATATGTTATGATAGGTGATGATCTTGGATTGTTTCTTGAGTTTGCAGTCCATGATGAGAAAGACTAGTGGCGGTTACCCATGTCTCGACTAAGTATGAATTGAGGTTACTTAAAAAGTACTCCTTATATATAAAATGATCTATTATGTGCATTAATTATGCTTATGACATATGTTTTCTAACTCTTATGTTATGTTTATACAATTTATCATATTTAGTACATTTTTGTACTAACACATACTCTTGCCTACATTTCTTATCCAAATGTAGGGTCCGGCATTCCCTAGGGATCCTAAATTCTCTAATTTTGTAAAGCTAGATTCCCCAATCAAGTTAGGGTTTTATTCAATTGGCATGGGTTTCTTTAAATGTTGATCGAATTTATTGTTTTATGTCTTCTTATGCATGAATTGAAGTAATTTGCATGTCTTTAAGTTGAATTCCCATGAACCCATGCTTGATCCATGATTTTGGTTGTGAACCATGAAACATGAATTTATGAAGATATCCATGCCCTTTCTTGATGAAATTGATGTAAATGATGTTGAGGATACTTTGACTTTGAAAACATGACGAAGCTTATTAATTATTGAATAATGCATGTTTTATGAAGCTAATGGTTATGAATCAAGTGCTTATAGAGGAAGGTATCTATATGTTCTATGAAGCTTGGCCACATGACATGAATGACATCTAGATTTGCCCTCAATGTTTTTCGGGCTATTTTACTAAATTAGGTGTTGATTAGTATAGTATCCGGATATGATGATTATAGATTACGCTTTCAAAACTATTTACATTAGTAGTAGGGCATTTCTAGAATTGAGTGAATGATTATGGCCCTTAAAAGCTATTATGAAAATATCATTGATGGTGAAAGGTTTTCTCATGCATGGTCTAAGGAGCTACTCTATGATGTTTTTAGCTTCGATTGGTTGCTTAATTGTGCCTTTCCATGGGCGATGAGACAAATGGTGATTACTCATGTCTCATGATGATAAGACGAGTTAAGATTAATAACTATTCCGTGGGATTTATGCTTAGAATTTAGTGGACAAGCGGCGACTACCCATGTTCTATACCTATGTGCCACCATAGGATGATTGTCTTAGATAGACAATAATGGTCTTAGATAGACATTAGCTAGTGGATACACGTAAGCTAGAAGTTCATGGTCCTTACCTTGGCTAGTAGGACACTCTCTTTTCGGTGTGGAGGAGTACACTAGATTCTATGTTATAGCTCACATGCTCCATGTCGGTTAATGGCTACTTCCCACAAGAATGAACCAAGGTTACTTTTAAAGAATCTCAAATGTGTTTTAAAGATGATTTAATTTGCATACCATGATCACGATTTATATTTTCTAACCCTCTATCTTAGGTTTTAACTTGGTCTTTGCATATCAAGAAAATTCGTTTTAGCATGATTTTATAACTCTTATGCATTGCTAACATACTTGGTACATTTTTTGTACTAACGCATACTTTTGCCTACATTGTTTCACTAATGTAGGGTCCGACGCTCCTATTCTGCATCCTTGTGGTTAGTGATCACCTTAGTAGCTTTTGAAAAGTGGTGAATCCTCGCGTTCTGAGGATTGAACCATTTATTGCTTATTGTCCTTAGTTTCCATATATTGTATGTGATGTATAGGTTACATCCCAATCACACTTGATGTAATATATGGATTTGAGTCTATGTTAGACTTTCACTTCGTTTTGACAAACTCTTTGGTATAAAACTGTCTTCTAAAAACTTTCAATCCTATTATCTTGTATGATGTATGATGCTTGTGTAGGGCATTTCGGGGTCTTATAAGCCATGTCACGTCTAGGAGGTACTTTAGGTTGTGACAACATATGACCGCGTCCACCTCGACTACCTTACTTACCTAATTGAGGACCTCTTCGAAAAACCTAGGAACCACTCTTACTACCATGAGCTCCACCTATAGTCGACTATACCGGAGGCCTAAGGGCATGACCATGTTGACCCTATCTCCTGCATTGACTTGTAATAGGACACTCTAGAGTAAAATTACCCAGAATACATGTCATGCCCCGAGGCTACCCCATTGACGTAACACGGGACCTAGGATCATGAGTGACCCCAAGCTAACTATGTGTCTTGCATATATCAAGCATACTGAGAATAAGACATGTGCTAGGCACAAGTTGAAAGAATGGATAACTGAAAGTAGGGAAAAATCCAACTAGTATGAATATATAAAATATAATGAAAGTCTAGTGACGACTGAAACACCACTTAACAACTCAAGTTGTATCAACTACTATGTCTGAAATGCCTCTAACTGAGTTGAATTTCTAGGACATGGCCCAAGCTAACTCTAACCAAATAGAAAACTAAATATAAAGATTAAAATTGAAAGCACGTCTATTTTCCTCGAAGTGTAAGGACTCACAACTGAAGTTGCTGAAGACGGACCGAGAATCGATCTAAGGGTGATCTGAATGCTGAGTTCCTAAACCTACATCATAAAATGATGTAGCGTGGAGTATGCCCCGGTACATGGAATGTAGTTAGCATGCAAGATATAGATACTAAGTTGAACAAATATATATAAGTTGAACAAAGCATAACTGAGCAATGGCATAAATTGAGCAAGAATGTAAATAATGAAACATAACTGAAAAGCAAAGATGAATGCAATAACCAAGTACTAATCATGAACATAACATGTTGCATTGAATATTGAAGTATATACTAAAAACCTGGTCAAATGCATTATGAGTTTGATTGTGGAAACTACTATTAAACAATATAAACCACATGAGCTAAATGTGGAGTCTAATGTATACGCCCAATCGAGTAGACCCAGTATACCTTGCTAGGGGTATAAAGGCATGATTGGCGTAATCACTAAATGTGATGCCCAATAGAGGGGACTTATAATCCTACACATGCACGTAGTTCTAAGACTATGAGGGTACGCTGAACCCTAGTACAACTTGGTGCTAAGTATACTCAAAACTAAATATGTATTGACTAAAATCTAACTAAAACACTGAAGAGCTCAAAATACTGACATGCTAACTAAGAATGCAATATTTATATATTGAAAAATGTGACATTCAAAATCTGAAGCATGATTTTCGGTTTAACTGACCTAGAAACTATAATTCATGAACTAAGAGAATTTGCACAAACTAGGGTTCAGAAATTTATATAAGGAATTATGCAACGCTTCCAAGAAAACATGATATTTAGACTGTGGACTCTATTGTAGATGAAATCACAATAAATTTCCTAGATTTTACAAACCATAGGTCTAAACAAGCTATGTAGAATCAAGGAACTAACTGAATTCTAGTGACCTAATAGATGAAAGGAACCCACTAGTTAAATCCCACATGCCTGGTGATGAAAGGAACCCACTAGTTAAATCCCACATGCCTGGTGATGAAAACTACGGGGAAATCCTTTGAATTTTGGGGATGAACTTGAAGAAAACCCCCAACGTTTTCTTGAGAGGGCTGGTCAACTTTCCTCTTCTTTCTGCTCTAATTTGAGTGCTTTTTGGAGAATAAATGTTCTGGATAGGTTCTGATGAGATTATTATGTTAAGACAAGGTAAAACGATGTAGTTTAGATATTAAATGACGTAGTTTAAATACCCAATGCATAGTGTAAAAGACCAAAATGATCTTGACTTAAAAGCTGACGAAGGCCACCGACGATGCCACTAATGGATCGTCGATGGGACCAGGGCCCGTCAAGTGTGCTGTGGTTCTAGGATAGTGCCTACTCATTCTGGTACGCCCATCCACAGTCCTCTTTCACGGACCGTATGAAGGACCATGGGCCGTGAAGGCCATCATGGTTCTTCACTTGGGGCTAGGGTCTACTAGGCCTAGTCGATGGACCAACCCACAGCTCGTCAGTGGGACCACGACTCGTGGAGTGGGTCGTGGTTCACCACTTAAGCCATTGTGGATCTTCTTAATTTCCACAAGCCACCCTACGATCAGTGTGGGGATCCACGGCCCGTGGAGGGCTCTATGATCCACCACTTTTGGATGGGTGTGAAATAGAATGAGGGTGAGGCGTCGTGCTTCCTTTCACGGTTCGTGATCCCCATCTGTGGTTCATCAAATTTATGTTATTAACGCTTAGGTAAGTTTTAAGGTATTACAATATCTCCCCCTTGGGAACATTCGACCTCGAATAAAGTTTAAACACGCTGAGTATGGAAGAAAGGAGCTATAATCCCTACCACTAAGTACTAGAAACTGATATCTATCTGAACTTAGTCCCATGAACATGCAAATATTCTGAAATGCATGAATCACGTAGGGTACAAGATTTTGAGACTGAGTTACACAAGAGTAAACTGAGTGACTAGAGAGGAACTATTACCTCAAGCTAAAATGAAATCAGAAGGAAAGAGGTGAGGGTTCTTGGCCATCATGGCTCCTTCTACTTCCGAGGTAGCTCCTTCTACGAACTGACTCCTCCACAATTCCTTCACTGAAGTGACTTCTTTATTTGTCAACCTACGAACTTGATGATCAAGAATTTCAATTGGCACCTCTTCATAAGTGAGACTATCCATCACAACAACACTCTCTAATGGTAATATTGATGTCGGATCACCAACCCATTTCTTCAACAAGGAAATGTGAATGACTTGATGAACCGCTGCTAGTTCTGCTAAAAACTCTGACTTACAAGCAATATTACCAACCTTTTTCAGGATTCTGTAAGGACCTACATATCTAGGAATGAACTTCCCTTTCTTTCGAAATCTCATCACCCCCTTCATATGGGACACATTTAGGAAAACCCAATCATCAATTTCAAACCCTAAGTCCCTTCTCCTCACATATTCATAGGACTTCTGACGACTCTGAGCTATCTTTAATCTATCTCTGATGAGCTGAACTTTCTCCCTAGCCTCATGAACTGAATCTGGCTCAATCAAGGTTGCTTCACCTACTTCAAACAAACCAAATGGGGACCTGCATTTGTGCTCATATAGTGCCTCATACGGGGACAATTGAATACTGGAAGGAAAGCTATTATTATAGGAGAACTCTATGATAGGTAGGTGATCACCCAACTACCCTTGAAATCAATCACGCAATCTCTCAACATGTCCTCTAAGGTCGGAATGGTACTCTCTGGTTGATCATTCGTTTGTTAGTGAAATTCTATATTGAAATTTACATGAGTACCAAGACCTTCTGAAACGATTTCCAGAAATGAGAGGTAAACTGAGGACCTCTCTCTAATATGATAGACAATGGAATCCCATGTAACCAGACTATTTCATTGATGTAGAGTTTGTCGTATTCCTCTGTTGAATCTGTACTCTTGACAGCCAAGAAGTGAGCGGACTTAGTAACTCCGTCCACTATCACCCAAATGGAGTTATGTTGTCTGCGAGTATGATGTAAACCCGTAAAGAAGTCCATGTTTATCACTTCCCACTTCCATGTAGGAATGTTAATCTTTTGAGTCATACCTCATGATTTCTAATGTTCTTCCTTAACCTATTGACAGTTAGGACACTCAGTCACAAAGTCGGATATGTCCCTCTTCGTGTCGTTCCACCTAAGGACTTCCCATAGATCATGGTACATATTAGTGGAACCTAGATTAATTGAATGCCTAGAGTTATGAGCTTCTGTAAGGATCTGTTGCCTCAACTCACCCACATTAGAAACAGATAAACGACCCTGGTAACGAAGCACACCATTTCCCCCTTAGGAGAAAACCTCAACTTACTACTGATGAACTACACCTTTCAACTGAAGTAATAAAAGATCACTATCTTATTTTTCCATAACCTCCGCTACTAATGAATATTATGACCCATTCTGAACTATCACACGACCATCTGATAAGTCCGAGATTTGGACTCATTTAGGGCTTTGTTTACATTGATTTAGTGTCCTCAAATGCTTATTTTGTGCCAATAACTGATGTTCAATCCTTCATTTTCAGGTATATGGATATAGGAACAAGGCACAGATACTAACAGGCAAAAAGGAACAAGCAAGTTGAAAAAATGAAGAAGGGTGAGCCTGAGTATCTTTAAGAGCACTTGGCGTGTCGCAAAGTGGCTCATCAGACCGCCTAAAGTTCCATGTGCCAAGACCCGAAGGAAAGATCCAAGTTGGTGATGAAAAGGAGCAGTCGGCGGATAGATGAGTAGTTCCGCGATGTAGTGCTAGATAACCCAAAGTTACAGACCTTGAGGATAATGAGCACCAAGAAAAAAGGGCCATGGAATAGACCAAAGGGCGGCACACTAAGTAACCCTTAGCATTACATTTTTTGAAACTATAAATATATTTTTGAACATTTAGTTTAGGAGCAATTTTTAATCAGAGATTTCCTTATCAAGTTTTAAGCACCTGGAGATAGTTTTTCTGTAGTTTTTTCCTTTGCTTTGAGGGATTGAAGAAATTCACTTTATAGAAATTGGAAGTGGGTCTTTGAAATTCTTCGAATTGGAGAATTGTAAGGACGAATCTATACTTGCCCACTTGATGGATAATAAATTTGGTAACTTTCTTTTTACCTTTTAGAATGTCTTGCTATAACCCTAATTCTTGGGGTGTGATCATATGATTATGGGCTGATATAGTTTATGGGTATTGTTAATTGTTAGTTTATATGCTAGTCAGAAGTGAGTTTAACCAGTAATTGTGGTTTAATTTAAGAATTGTAGTTGCAAATGCAGTTCTATATTTGTCTTCTTGGCTTACGAGAGAGAGAGATTTTAGAATCGAAATTATTGGTTGATGTTCAGTGGGTATTGGGTTGACATGGATTCAGATCGAGAGAGTGAATCCTAAACCCTATACAACACATTCAGCTCGAGAGAGTGAATGGACTAAGGTGTGGGCTGCTCTTATTTTGCATGCTTGTTGATGTTCTAGAGAAATCATTTGATTGGGGTAAATTGTTCGAGTGAAAGTTTACCTTCCCTATAGCCTAGCTTACTTACTAATATCTAGCTATTTACTAATAGTTACAATTACTCATATATCTATAATTGCCTATAATAGATTGCATCCCAAGAACCCGTCTCATTATTGTTAATTCTTATTGTTTGTGACCGTTTGTAGCTGTTAATCAAAACTAAACCCCCCATTTGACATTCGTGTCACTCCTTAATTTGAATGATGTTTTTATTCGATAACTTTTATTCCAATGACTGATTCGAACATCTACATAATTCTCAATTGAATCTGAAACACGTAGCGCTCCCTGTGTGATTCGACCCCAACTAATTTAGTTGGGTTATAAACTGATTAATGATCATTGATACTTAGAATTGGATGATGTGTCTTTGATGACGTTACCCCCCAAAAATCAAAATGGCGCTGCTACCGGGGAGTGGTGTTGTTTGAAATTCTTTTGTGTAGTTGAATTTTGTTCTTTTTAGTCATAGTTGAATCTACTTACTTTTAGTTTTGGTTTGTGTGTTGCTATTTGAAACAAAGGAAATGAGTGTCAATGGAAGCAACGGTAACCAAACGGACTACCCTCATCCAAAGATGATGATTCTTAGGAATAACATCTTAAATTTCAGGCATTTGGAAGGTGAGACGATCCATGAGTTGTGGATGAGATTTAAGAAACTATTGTTGCAGTGCCCATCTCATGGAATCCCAGATAAGATGCTACTGGACCATTTCTATATATGTCTTGGTCTTGAGAATAGAGGAGTGGATGACCAACAAACTCATAGTGGTCTAAGACGACAACCCTATGCGATAGTCACCCAACTCCTTTATCGCATGACTAAGACAAACAAGGAGCAAGAGAGGGACCATAATCTTGCCAAAATGTTGACGCATCTGGATCTTTTTGCCAAAAAGGTCATTGAATTTGAAGTACTGTACAAAAATAAAGATAGATACATTCCTCCTCATGATCGAAGAAAGCCCAAGGATTATGAGGGGGGACAAATAGAAGAGATACTCACACTCATTCTCCACAAAGTCAAAGAACAAGCCAAAGTGTTGACTGAGATAAAAAAGAATTTCCCAATGCTAAATCAAATGATTGCTTCTCATTCTACTATTAAGTTGCTGGAGACCCAAATGGGTCATGTGTTGTCTCGTATCTACCCAAAACAAGAAGGGGGGTTTCCTATTGATACTATGGCAAACCCCAAGAATGAAGCTTGAGTGGCTACTTGTGTCGTGCCACAACATTAACTAAGGCACTGCTTGGGAGGCAACCCAAGTGTTTATTGCCTTTTGTTTTGATTTCTAATAACGTGTGTTAATTGTGCACGCTAAAGTGTGGATTGTGTTTGAAAAATACAAGTTGGCGAGCATAAAGTCCAGTTGGTGATTCATTAAAGAGATCGGCGAGCCCTAATTGGACCGTCATTGGACTCAAGAAATTATGAAAACTGGGTTTGTAAAACTCGGTGGGCCCATGGACAAGTTAGTGATTCACCGAACAGGTTGCCGAGCCTGACTTTGTCCGCCGTTTTGACCCCCAAATTAATTGGAGGTCTTGTAAAACTCGGCGAGGTAAGGAACCACTCAGCGTGTCATCGAATGGTTCGGCAAAGGTGACTAATATCGCCAAAAGGGTGCGAACTGAATTGTTTTAAAATGTCAAAGGTTTAAACTTTCAAACTCTTACACATTCCCTCACTTTTAACTTCATACAATCACACCCGAACTTTAAATTTTCAATATTTTAGCATTTTATTGCTTTTTGGTCATCATTCTGGTGTTCGGAGTGGAATTCTTTGCCGCCTAGCTTTACAGATTCATATATTCGGCATTAAAGGTTGGTTTTTTAAACCCCAAACTCTTAATTAGCGGTAAAACACAAATGCATTGTTATAGTTTGTTTTGATGTGTGTTGGGCCTCTCTCAAATGGTAAATGTTTGCTAGTTTGCCTATTTTAGTTTCGATATCGTGCCTTAATTGCCTAAAATGTTGATTTCCAGAATTTCGTGCTTTAAAATTGACCGTAATCATATAAGTCGTGCTATTTTGTCGTTGGGTCTAGTTGGGAGAAGTCTTAGTAACCCAAATTGTGTTAAATGACATGCTTTGCCCAATGATGGAGCATTTGAGGTCATTCTTAAGGGCTAAAGTCGTCAAATGGACAATTTTGGCAAAACCGGGGGAAGTCTGAGTACCCCATTGACATGGATCCAATGGGTCTATGCTTAATTGAGCATGTGTAATGTTTGATTTTGTTTTCGGGGGATGCGGGTTTGATTTTGGAAGTTGAGGTTGAAAAATGGCACGTTGGGCAGTTTGGAAAGCTAGGTCGAGCTCACCGAACGACTCGGCGGTTCGCCAAAGTCCCCCCAGACTGCCTTTAATTTTGTGTTTTGATTGAATTTGGGTCAGTAACTTTCGGGGAGAAATCTGAGGGCGACACGCCGAAAGTCTCATGTCAGGAAAATTATTACATTGTTGAGGGATAAAAAAATGCGATTTTCTCATGTGTACAGGGAAGGAAATGCTGTGGCAGATAGCCTAGTTAATTATGCCATTGATGAGGAGATTTCTGGCACTTTTGAGTTCCACCAGCTGCCTGCACAAGCTAGAAAGCTTATCAATGTTGATAAAGCTCAGATTCCTTCGTTTAGAGTCAGAGTCCATAGGAGGGATCTCCTCCGGATTGTTTGTGGGATATACCTCTTGGGATATTTCTTTTATTGTACGGAATACTTCTTTTAAACACTGTTAGAAAAATTATATCTCCATTAGCTAAACCCTTTCTTACCCTACCTTTGGATTCGTATTTTGTTCGTACACAATCAACGGAGGCCTTCCCGACATATGTTGCAACGTCTCCAATAGCATGCTCTTACTTCGTCTTTCCCTTAACCAGTCCTACATTTTGTCTTTGTGGACCGAGGAGAAAAGGGGCTCGGCGGGAAGAGGAGTGTACCATGAGAGAAGCAAGGAGGTCAACCTCTTTCAAATATACAACATGGATTCTCTGATCGCCCTTTCTGCGCCCCTAACCCTTAAAACACATTGTAACTTTCGGTAGGCAAGCTCGAGCTTGCCGAATGGTGTTGGCGATTCACCGAAAGGCCCTGTGTATAACCGACTTGTCTATTTTTTGGGAAATTTTCAAGCCAGTCTGTTTGGCGAGCTTGAT
The DNA here is from genome assembly GCA_036250505.1 of Solanum acaule. Lineage (NCBI taxonomy): Eukaryota > Viridiplantae > Streptophyta > Magnoliopsida > Solanales > Solanaceae > Solanum > Solanum acaule. The sequence continues at coordinate 29,248 of JAJOOR010010410.1, read as the reverse complement.
CTAGCTCGTCGAAGTTGCTCGGCAACTCACTGATCGATTTGTTGAGTCTTTCTACAACTTGATTTCTGAATTTTACTTGAATTTTTCTAACACATTTCAATGTATTTTGTAGATATGGCTAGACCAAAAGTAGCAGGTCAAGACATGCCTCCCCGCAAGGGGGCAATGAGAATCATAATCAATGAAGATGCAGCTGTATCCAGTGCAAAGGCAACAAAACTTTCTACCACAGGTTGGAAGGGTAAAGGCAAAGGAAAGGCACCTTCTCCCGAGTTACCACAGATAAGCTCCGATAGTTAGGGAGTGTATACCACTCACCTCATCACTTCTAAGATTGAGGGTGAGCACCAGGACCTTCAGGCTGTCATCTCTGAGACTGAGGACGATAACTTGATAGTAGCCTGGAGAGCGAACTGCGCTCTAAGAGAATGCATAATCCATCTAGGATCCAGGTACCCCAAGCTACCACCCCTCCTCCTGTCCCAGACCAGGCTGTAGTCCCAGCACCACCTGCACAGGGTCCTCCTCCCCGGTCTATAAACAAACTGAAGGTTGAGGGATTGAGGACAATCATTGAGGAGAAAAGGTTGTCTACAGATCGAGTGATAGACAGATATCCAAAGATCTATCGTACCTTGAGGTCCCACAAGTTTTAGTCCTTTACCAAACCCCATGGCCCTATCATTCCCAATTGGGTCCGGGAGTTTTATACCACCTATGGTGCCCAGTGCCTCAAGGGAAAAGGAAGGCTGCCACATTCAAGCCGGTGGTTTATGTGGTCGTCCGGGACAAGAAGTTGAAGTGTGACAGCAGTGACATAAATGATGTATTAGAATGCACTGCCAACATTGTTGATGACTTAAAATACATGATCAAGACTAAGTCTTTGGAGACTTGAAGGAATGGTTGGCTCCTCTGTTGTTGATGGTACTCATAGGTGGGTCGAGGCTAGAGTGCAGATTGAGAAGGATTTCAACATGGCAGCGAAGTACTGGTTTGGCTTCATCAGCACAACTATTATGCCGTCTCAAAATGAATCTGTCTTCGCCACAAAAAGGCAGCTCTTCTTGGTTCCATCATTGCAGGGAAGCGTATAAATCTAGGTATGATCATTGCACAAGAAATGGCCATGAGGGCCAAACAGCGTTAGACATCGCTTACATTCCTGGTGTTGATCACAAAACTATGGAGACAAGCCCGAGTGCACCGTAATGAGAAGAAAGACTTGGAAGTGATTCCCACCTCCTCTACCAATATCCGGCGCATTGAAGTCGAGTATTTGAAGGTTGAGGCCGAGAAGATTCTTCTCCATAGTTGATCACAAAACTATGGAGACAAGCCCTAGTGGATTCTTCCCCGGGTGTGGATACGAATATATTACCTACAGAGGCTGTATTACCTACTCCGGCCCATGGGTCTTCATGTGTATCTAGTGTTGTCCTTTCTGTGAATACTAGTTCCTTTACATCTCCCCTACCTCCTAGGTATGCTCCTGGTGCCACTATGTCCCGACATTCGCTCACCTAGGCTGCGATACTACGGATGGGGAAGCTAGCTCATTCTGCTGATAGGCGTTCCTTCAGGCTTGAGGCCACAGTTCCTGGGATGATTGAAAGGGCCCTTACTGCTATAGTGACACCCCTTAGTGTGTAAATTTATCCCCTTGGGGCAACGATAGTTGTGTGTAAGCGAGGCAAGAGGACCACTGATGAGGTGACGACCCTAAAGGCCACGATTACTGATTTGAAGAAGGACGTGGACCAGTTGAAGTCCAGAGATATGTCCATGATTTATGGGACTGTGGATATCCCCGATATGCCAGCTGATGATGATGTGCCTCCGACTACCACCAAAGGTGAGGTACGAGCTAAGGAGATGGCTGCTGCCGAGTTAGAGGGTAACACTGATGAGGAGCAACTCGGTGTCTATGAGGAGCTGTCCTATGAGGGACTTACAGAGGTTGAGGAGGCCATTGTACAGTCAGTCGTGCAGAGCTCATTATGAGTTACAACCATGGATGGGTCTAGTGGAGCTAGTACTGATGTTACCCAAGGCATTGATGCCCTGACAGATGGAGCGAATGTATAGATAGGACCTTTCTTTACCTCCTACTCTGTCATTTTTATTGATTGTTATTATTTTGTTGCATTTGAGGACAACTGCAACTTTTTTGTTTGTGGTGGGGTTAGGTATTTTCATACCTACCTCTTGTAAATATCTTGTGACTATTTTTTGTATATATTATTGGGTTTTTAGTGTTTTAAATTGTGTTTTGATATTGTCATGTGGATGTTTGAACCCACACCTAGAATTTGCCTCGTTGGTCCAGTTGACTAAATGATGCACCCTCTTGAAATGATCTTAAGCAACAATTTTGAAGAGTGAAACAATTTGACAATGTACCTCTTTTGTGGCCAACCATGTGAGAAGTGTGCACCTTGCTTGAACCCCTTTAAGCCTTATCCTTTTCTTGGAAGAAACTTGATGCAATTTTAACCCCTTTTTATCTATTCACCCATAATCCTCATGAAGTGTGGTGTGCTTGAATAGCCAACTTAGGCCAAAAGCCTAAGTTGGGGGCGTGGTGAGAAGAGAAGGTAAATCAAGAAGTGCAAAGAAGTACCCCTTGATAAATAGACTGGATAAAGATGGAACTTCTCCGTATAAAAAAAGAAAGAAGAGAGAAGCAAAAATAAAAAGAATGAAAAAGTTGTGAAATAAAGTTTTGAAAGTTGCAAAAGAAATAGGGTGTGTGGTATTCTGTTGGAAGTGAATAATGGCGTGAATTTTAAGCATGAGTAAAAATGCTAAAGAAAAGGAAGGAAAGTCATGTTCATACGACATTTTATGAGGATAGCAGCCCCTGAGCCTAAATAATCATACCTTTACACTCTGCCCCGTTACAAGCTTTGAAAATACCTTTTTGATCTTGAGTGAGCCGAAACGAGTGTTGATTGGAAAATAAGGGCAAACCTATGGGTAAAGTCATGCATGTGTTCATCTTTGTGAGTGTGAGAGTTGTGTGTGATTCCGTAACTATAAATGGTTGAATAATAGTGTGTGAATTTGGAATCATCCTTGCTGTGAGGGCATTTGAATACCTTTGTTGAGCTTGAACTTGCATTTGAAGCAAGTATTGTGAACTTGAGTATCTTTGATAATAGTGAGTCTCAACTTGAATCTTTGAGTGCACAATTGATCCTTGCATGAGTAAGTTGAGCCTTGTTGTGTGAATGCATGATTGAGTCTTAGTTAGCACTGTTTGAGACATCCTTTTTGAACTACTGAACTTGAGTTTTACTTGAGCACAAGCAAAAGTTTAAGTGGGGGGTGTTGATGAGTCCGAGATTTGGACTCAATTAGGGCTTTGTTTATATTGATTTAGTGTCCTCAAATGCCTATTTTGTTCCAATAATTGATGTGAAATCCTTGATTTTTAGGTATATGGATTGAGGAACAAGACACGGACACTAACAGGCAAAAAGGAACAAACAAGCTGAAGAAATAAAGAAGGGCGAGCATGAGGATTGCCAAGAGCACTCGGTGTGTCGTCGAGTGGCTCATCAAACCGGCTAAAGTTCCAGCGTGCCAAGCCTTGAAGGAAAGAACCAAGTTGGCGATGAAAAGGAACAGTTGGGGGATCACCGCTTAGTTCCGCGATGCAGTGCTAGATAACCCAAAGTTACAGACCTGGGGGATGATAAGCACCAAGACAAAAGGGCTATGAATCTACACTTACCCAATTCATGGATAATCAATTTGGTAACTGTTTTTTACCTTTTTATAATATCTAGCTGAAACCCCTATTCCTGGGATGAGATCATATGTTTATGGGCTGATTTAGTTTATGAGTATTGTTAATTTTTAGTTTATATGGTAGTTAGAAGTGAGTTTAGTCAGTAAATGCGGTTTAATTTAAGAATTGTAGTTGCAAATACATTCTATGTCTGTGTTCTTGGCTTGCTCGAAAGAGAAGTTTTAAAACCAAAATTATTGGTTGATGGTCAGTGAGTATTGGGTTGACCTGGGTTCAAGTGGAGAGAGTCAATCCTAAAACCCAATCCCATACATTCAGCTCGAGAGAGTGAATGGATTAAGGTGTGGGCTGCTCTTATTTTGCATGCTTGTTGATGTTTGAGAGAAATCACTTGATTCGAGGTAAATTGTTCGAGAGAAATCTTACCTTCCCTATAGCCTAGCTTACTCACAAAAATCTAGCTATTTACTAATAGTTACAATTACCCATATGTCTATAATTGCCTATAATCAATCACATCCCAAGAACCCGTCTAATTATTGTTAATTCTTATTGTTTGTGACCGCTTGTAGCTGTTAATCAAAACTAAAACCCCCCATTTGTCATCCGTATCACCCCTTAATTTGAATGATGTCTTTATTCGATAACTTTTATTTGTATGACTGATTTGAAGATGTCCATACTTCTCAATTGAATCTGAAACACGTACCGCTCCATATGGGATTCGATCCCAACTTATTTAGTTGGGTTATATACTAATTAACGATTGTTGACGCTTAGAATTGGATGAAGTGTCTTTGATGGCGTTACCCCTTTAAAATCATTGACGTGTCCATAAGGCAAACTCCTAAGTGAGCAAGCCAGTGAACATCTTTGGGTAGCTCTTTCCTATCTTCCTCAACATATGCTACACTACCATAGACAGTCTGGTGAGAGATTCAGCCACTACATTGGTCTTACCAGGATGGTAAAGCACATTCATGTCATAGTCTTTGAGGAATTCAAGCCATGTTCTCTGACAAAGATTCAACTCTTTTTGGGTGAATACATACTGCAAGCTCTTATGATCTATGAATACATCAACATGAACACCATACAAGTAGTGTCTCCAAATCTTTAGGGAAAATACCACGACTCCAAGCTCGAGGTCATGAGTCGGGTAGTTCTTCTCATGGACCTTAAGTTGCCTAGAAGCATAAGTTATGACCTTACATCGGTGCATCAACACACAACCTAGGACAACTTTTGATGCATCACAATAAATCACATAATCATCTGAACCATCTGGTAGAGTCAAGACAGGAGTTGTAGTCAACCTAGTATTTAGTTCTAAGAAGCTTTTCTCACACTCTTCTGACCACTAAAATTTGACCTTCTTCTGAGTCAACTTGGTCGATGGGGAAGTTATGGCTGAAAGTACTTTGGCAAATCTCTAGTAATAATTGGCCAAACCCAAGAAACTTCTGATATCTGTTGGAGAATGGTTCTGGTCCAATGCTATATTGTCTTAATATTTTGAGAATCCACATGTCCAAGGAAAGTGACACACTGCAATCGGATTCACATTTCCTGAACTTAGCGTATAGCTTGCAAGCTTTGAGAGTATGCAGAACAACTCTCAGATGAGTCACACGCTCCTCCTCACTCTGAGAATAATAAATAAGGATATCATAATAAAGACGATGACGAACAAGTCCAAATACTATTTGAACACCCTGTTAATTAAGTCCATGAAAGTTGCAGGAGCATTTGTTAGTCAATAACATAACTACAAATTCGTAATGACCATACCAAGTTATAAAAGTTGTCTTTGGAATGTCACTATCTCTGACTTTGAGCTAATGATAGCCGGATTTGAGGTTTATCTTAGAAAATCAACTAGCACCCTGAAGTTGGTCGAATAAGTCATCAATCCTAGGTATAGGATATTTGTTCTTGATTATGACCTTTTTTAACTGCCGATAGTTAGTGCACATTCTGAGAGAACCATCTTTCTTTTTTACGAACAACACTAGAGCACCCCATGGAGAGATATTGGGTCTGATGAAGCCCTTATTTATAAGGTCTTTCAACTTCTCCTTTAAGCTCGGTTGGAACCATTATGTAAGGTGAAATCGAAATAGGGTGGGTATTTGGAAGAAGATCTATTCTGAAGTCGATTTCCCTTCGGGAGGAACTCCGAGAAGATCTTCTGGGAACACTTCTGTAAACTCATTTACTACCGGGACTGACTCAAGAGTTGGGGTTTTGGACTTTGAATCCTTAACCTGAACAAAATGATAGATATACCCTTTGGAAATCATTTTTCTGGCCTTATGTTAAGAGATAAATCGACTTATACGCACTGAGTTACCATCCTACCACTCTAAGACTGGCTTGTTTGGAAACTGAAACTGAATGATTCTAGTTCTACAATCGACTAGGGCATAACTTGAATGTAACCAATCCATGCCTAGAATGTTACAGAAATCTACCATTTCTAACTGTATGAGGTCTACTGAGGTGGATTTCTGGAAACTGTGATAGGGCAATTTCTGTATACCTATCTAGCTATAACTTGGTCACAAACTGAAGTAGAGACTTAGAAGGGTTCTGAAAGAGTTTCTGGACTGACACCGAAGTTTTATGTTGTATAGGGAGTTAAAAAAGATAGTGCAGCCCCTGGATCTAACAATGCAAAAACATCTAAATTAAAGACTCGTAGTGCACCAGTGAACACATTAGGAGAATTTCCTCGTCTTGGCGAGCCTTCAGAGCATACAACATGTTCTTGCACTGACCGCCACCTGTACCAGGAAAGGCACCCTACTTAGTTGGGTGACTTGCGGGTGCTGATGGAGCTGTAGACCGAGTCTTATTGTTATTACCTCCTTGCCCCTGCCTGGAAGAAGGCCAATCATTCAACCTATGGTCAAACTGACCACACCCAAAGTATCCCTCTCTGCCAGTAAGACAACCCGGATAGTTCTTACAACACTTTGGGCAAGTTTTAAAAGTACGATTACCTGAACAACTTCCTTGTTTCGTAGAGCCTGTTGCCCTTACTTTCTGATTATGTTGAATTCTGGGGAACAGAGCACTAGCTGATGAAGGTGCTGGGGCTGTAACCTTTGATGTAATTGTGAGCGATCCCCACCACCCAAATTTTACTGAGAGTAGTCATAATTCCCTGTTCTAGTCTTCTTATTGTCCTTAGCCATTTCCTTAAGCTTATCTCCAACAACCTGCTGCGCATGAGTCATGCATGATTCATGAGTCTGGTGATATCCATATCCCCTAGAAGCATAGCATTCCTGCACTCGGTCTTCACCTGATCAGATACCCCAAACAAGAACTTACTCATTTGTGCCCTTGGATCGGCAACCATGTGTGGAGCATACCTAGAGAGTTGGGTGAACTTCAACCCGTGCTCTTGGAGCGACATTGAACCCTGCTACAAGTTCATAAACTCTTTTGCCTTAGCTTCTCTCAAATCAAAAGAGTTGCATTTGTACCCCTGTTGTCTTTCCTCTGAGTGAACCAGATATGAGAAAAATCCTTAAGTTGATATGATGCTAACTCAACACTCTCAATACCAGTCACTTGCATTACTCCAATAATCTTCTTAACCTCATCAATAAAGTTTTGTGGGTCCTTACCAACCTTCGACCCTAGAAACTCAGGCGGATTCTGGTGTTTGCGTAATAGAGGACACAACTTCTGAGGCAAGTGTCTACGATCGTGCAATAGTATAATAACCCAACCAAGGGTTGGGGTCGAGTCCAAAGGGAGTGGGTGTGAAAATTAGTGGTTAAGCGCAAACGTTCTAAAGATAATCGTAGCTAAAGACTTTAGCAAATAAAAACATAACAAGTTAAATAGGGTGACACAAGCATCAATTATCTAATGGGGGTTTATAAGCAAGAAACAACTAAAATAGTGAAAATAAGGAAAAATACAAGTATGGAGATGGGATTCTTGGGATGTGACAGGAATACGGGATAGACTAATTCATTGGGTACATGCTTTTGATAGTAAATTCATTGAGTATTTGTGACTAGGCTAGACTTTAAAGGGGATAAGCTCTTTCTCGAGCAACTTACCCCGTTTCCAGCGGGTTCCTCTCGGACACCCACTTGCCGCATGAAGAACAACCTCCGCCTTAACCCACTCACTCTCTCTAGCTGAGTGTGTGGACATGGGACTAGGGTTCACTTTCTCGAGCTGAACCTAATGTCGACCCACTCGCACTGGCCATCAATTTAGTGGTCTTAGTTTCACGACCTCTCTCTCTCGCAAGCCAAAAACATATATATGATATTATATTTGTAACTACAACCTCATTAAGTTGTTCCACAACCACTAAATGAAATCACATTTAAACCACGAATAGACTATTAGCAAGCAAGACCCACCAACTAATCTAACCCATATTCACAAAATCACACCCCGAGAATTGGGGTTTTAGCCACGCATGTAAAAGAGATAAAGAAGTATACCAATCTTAGTTTCCATCAATGGGTATGCAAGATTAAGTCTTAAAACAAGCAAAAAGTGAAGAATCCAAGAGACCCAAGTCCAATTCCTTGAATTTGAAACCCTTTGAAAGCTCCAAGTTCTTCAAAACCTTCTCCAAAACTTAGAGAGAATATCTCCAAAACTTGGTCTCAAACTTAATAATCTAAAAACTAGATAAAATAAGGTAAAATTCGCTAGTAAGAATAAAATTGAACTAATATTTATAGTTTTATGATAATGTGCTCTGCAGGATCTTTCGGAGACGTTAGTCGAGATCGCTGATGCACTCAGCGATCCGCCCTTTGGTCGACTTCGTCGCCTTTCATCAGTTGCCTTCAACATCTTTGTGTCCTGGATCATTGGGCGATGTAGCACTGCTTCGTAGAGTCGCTCGGTGATATGCCGACTACTCCTTTTCACTGTCAATTTTTTCCTTTCCTTCAGGGCTCAGTACACTGGAACAAACGGCAAATATGCGATCTATTGACGATTCCCCAAATGGGTTCGGCGTTTCGCAGATCTTCATTTCTTTGTTCTTTTAGCTTCTTTTGCTCCTTTTTGCTCGATAGTGTCCATGCTTTCCCTCAAACTTCAAATACCTGAAACTTATAGGTTTTCATCAGATTCTCAAGATAAAACATGCATTTGAGGACACTAATTTCATCAAATATAGCCATAAATGAGTCCAAATCGTGGATTCATCAACACCCTCAACTTAAACTTTTGCTTGTCCTCAAGCAAACTCAAGTTCAACCATTCCAAAAGGGTGTCTTAGACAGTGCTACACAATAGTCAATCATGAATGCACATAACAAGACTCAATTTACTTATTCAAAGATCAATTGTGCTCTCAAAGATTCAAGTAGTGACTCACCAATATCAAAGAATCTCATGCTCACAATACTTGCCTCAAATGCAAGTTCAAGCTCAACTAAAGTGTTGGACTACCCTCACAGAAAGAATGATTTCATATTCGCACATAATGGTATACTCATTTAAAGTTTCAGAATCAATTTCAATGCTCACTCTCACAAAGATGAAAACAATGCATGCTTTCACCTATAGGTTCACCCGTATTTTCCAATCAACATTTTTTAAAGCTTACTCAAGATCAAAAAGGTCTTTTTAATGCTTATAATGGGGCTGAGTGCAAAGGTATGGTCATTTAGGCTTACTAGCTTTCATCCTCATGAGATGTGGTATTCACAACACTCCCCTTCCTTTTCCTTCATCATTTTTTCTAGTGCTCTTATGTCATCTCATTATTCACTTCCCATGGATTGTTTGGAATCCCCATTTATTTTGTACTTTATTCCATAATTTTCGTTTTCATTCATTTTCTTTTCTTTTTCTTTTTTCTCTTCTTCTTTTTTATTTTTATATGGAGGGGTTCCTTTTTTCTCAACACCACAGGTTAAGGGAGACTTTTCGTGCACTTCTTGACTTTCCCTTTTCTTTTCACCACACCCCCAACTTAGGCTTTTGGCCTAAGTTGGCTATTCAATTAACCACAACTCAAGAGGATAATAGGTAGTGGGTAAAGAAAGGTTTAGTGTTCATCAAGTTTCTTCCAAAGAAAGGTCAGGCTTAAAGGGTGTTCAATAGAGGTTCACAAATGCTTACAAGTTAAGCCACAAAGGGGTATATGTGAAATTGGTTCACACTCTTTAAATCGCCTAAGTTCACATCAAGAGCTACCCTTACCTAGTTGATCGGACCAACGGGGTAAATTCTAGGAACTATCATACATGTTTCAAAGTAAGCTCATCACACTAGGCATCGACACTATAGTCAAACAAGACTCCACACTTTCGCTAGTGTGCAACAGTCAGTACAAGAGACACGATTGGTACTAGGCTAGTCAAAACGAGATGCAAAGAGTTCATATATTGTCTATACAACTTTATTTGACCTCATCGTGGCCGCGCATTCATGTTCGTTCGATTGAGAGCATTATTCAAGTCATTGGTATTGATCAGGACCAAGACTTAAATTTTATAAAAGAACAGCCACATTCATCACACAAAAGGTGGCAAATTTTTTTTGGATGGGTTAAAATCCTTTTGCAATCTAAAATAAAAGGAGCCATAAGCTCAATCATCCACAAAAACAGATAAAACACAATTTTAAAGTAGAACAACTCAAATATATACACAAAACACAACTATCAACACAAAAGGTGTGGGCCTCACCCCACAACAATTAAAAAGTATTTGTCCTCAAATGCAAATAAAGGTATCCAAAAGTAAAAATATAATAAGACAGAGAGGGAGGTAAAGAAAGGTCCTGTCTATGCAGTCTCTCTCTCTGTCGGGGTATCGGTGGCTTGTGTAGCAGTCTGTATATGGGCCTCAGTGCTCGGAGTAGCCTCAGACGGAATAGTAATGCCAAATCCACTAGGAGCTGTTGTGGACGTCTCAGTCGGTAATGTCTGGATCACCGGTTGTACAACCGTCTCTATAAGATTTGTCAAGTCTCTGAATATGCTCTCATCTCCGCTCTCATGTGTCTCTTCAGCATGTACCAATATCAACTCCTCGTTGGTCTCTGCATCTGACTCTGTATGTGTTGTGCCATCCCCCTTTACATCTCTGATGGTAGCAGGAGGAATCCTTAAGGTCTCAGGAGCATTCCTTTCCTAATTAATCTCTAGTAGTGAAGTGAAGTCAAAAGACTTAAGGTAGTCTGCGTCCTTCCTCAAACTTGCAATCTCGGCTTTTAATGCCATCATCTCAGCGGCCTCTCCCTGTGTGCTCTCAGAAGCAATGATTCTCACTGTCAAGGCATCAACAGAAGTTTGAAGGGGGGTAAGTGCTGCTAGTATGGCCCTGTCGATCATCTCCGGAACAGACCTATCTAGTTCGGTAGCTCTCACATCAGTTGAATAGGCCAACTGCCCCATCTTCAGGATCATGGCCTGAGTGATCCTTGCAAGCTGGGAGGATGAGGAAGCACCTGGAGCCTATGAGGAAGAGGAAGAAGGAGCGGGTATACGTGAGGGTTCAGAGGTCGGAGTAGGCGAAGGTACCTATGTTGGTAATGAGTCAACATTGACCTCTGGGGAAGTATTTGTTGAAGCTGCTCTCCTCTTGTTAACCTCCTCTCGTGTGAACTCGACCTCTATACGCCAGATATCGATGGAGGAAGATAGGGTGACCTTAACATCCCTTGTAGTATCACGAGGTACTCCAGCTCGCCGGCATAACTCAGTGACCAGAACTGGAAATGGTAGAGACGACAGGTTCTGTTTGGCTCTCATGGCCATCTCTTGTGAAATCAGTAGTCCCAGATCGATCCACCTCCTAGCTATGATAGAGCCAAGGCAAGCCGCCTTAGGATGGCACAGAATACTCGTTCTGGGATGGCATTATGGAGCTGCTGATGAAGCCAAACCAGAACCTGGAGGCGATGTTCATGTCCCTCTTCTCAATGGGAGCTCCTGCATCTGTCCACCTTGGGGTGGTGTCAGAAATCATTGGAGCCAACCAACCCTTCAAATCATCTATGGACTGAACAATCGGCAACCCCTCGTAAGGAAGTACAGAGTGTAGCGGTCTACCCAATAGAGCATAAATATGCTCACTGTGACACTCCACTTCCTTGCGTCTGACCATGACAGACTTTACCGATTGAAACTCACTTGCCTTCTTCTTGTTCTGAGGCACCAACTCCCCATAAGCTATGTAAAACTCCCCATATTTATAGTTTTCAGAAAATGTGCTCCGAAGGATCTTTCAGCGACGTTAGTCCGGATCGCCAATGCACTCGACGATCCACCCTTTGGTCGACTTCATCACCTTTCATCAATTGCCTTCAACATCTTTGTGTCTTGGATCATTGAGCGATGTAGCACTGCTTCGCGGAGTCGCTCGGCGATACGCCGACTACTCCTTTTCACTGCCAATTTGTAACTTTCCTTTAGGACTCAGCACAACGGAATAGAAGGAAAATATGCGATCTATTAGCGATTCGCCGAATGGGTTCGGTGATTTGTAGATCTTCATTTCTTTGTTCTTTTAGCTTCTTTTGCTCCTTATTGCTCGATAGTGTCCATGGTTTCTCTCAAAATTCAAATACCTGAAACTTAAAGGTTTTCATCAGATATCGAGATAAAACATGCATTTGAGGACACTAATTTCATCAAATATAGCCTAAATGAGTCCAAATCGTGGACTCATCAGATTCATCCGAACAAAGTCTCAAACCCTAGTTGCTGCTTATCCACCATTAGTGTTTGCAGGAACTGGAACCTGCTAATTTTTCTGATTGCCACACTCTTAGCCAAGAGCTGGATAGCATCCAGAAAATGTGCATTCGTTACCTTATGGTTCAAGACTTGAGGAACCGCGTTAGCATTTCGTGCGTTAGCTCTACTAGGAGGCATGATCTGAAACACATAGGGACGGATTATAAATGAGAAGTTGAATCATACCTCACGCATGATACGAATAACAATGAAAGTGAAGGTTTTCTTAAAACACTTCATAACTTCCCCCCTCATATATGTGGCATGTTTCACATCTATAAAAGAGACTCTACTTAGTGTGGAATTCAGTCACCCTAGGACTCTTGAACCTAATGCTCAGATACGAAGTTTGTCACGCCCCGAGACTACTTCCTTGACGTATCACAGGCCCTAGGATCACGGTGACCCAAGTTAACCCTCTGTCTAGCATATATCAAGCAAACTAAGAATAACTTAATAAGACATGTACTATGCGGAGGCTAAAACAATGGATAATTTGAAGTGGGGAAAAATCAACTAGTCTAAATATATAAAATATAATGAAAGTCTAGTGATGACAAAACACCACTTAACAACTCAAGATGCATCTACTACTATTTCTGAAATGACACTAACTGAGTTGACTTGCTGGGACATACCCCCAGCTAACTCTAACAAAATAGAAAACTGAATATAAAGATTAAAATACAAATCATAATGCTGAGTAGTTGAACCTACATCATTAAAGGATGTAGAGAAGAGTATGAGCTAGTACTTGGAATGTACTAAGCATGCAGGATATATGTTCTAAACTGAACAATGTATAATTGAGCAATGACATAAATTGAGCAAGAATTTAAATACTAAAACATAACTGAAAAGCTAAGCTTAATGAAATGACCAAGTACTTATCATGAACATAACATGTTGAACTGAATTTTGAAGTATATACTGAAAACATGGTCAAATGCACTAAGAGTCTGACTGTGGGAGCTACTATTAAGCGATATAAACCACGTAAGCTAAACGTAAAGTCTGATGTATACACCTCATCTAAAGGACCCAATATACCTTGCGAGGGGTATAATGGCATGACTAGCGTGATCACTAATTTTGATGCCCAAAAGAGGGGACTTATAATCCTTCACGGGCACGTAGTTCTGAGACTATAAAGGTACGCTGAACCCTAGTCCAACTCGGTGCTAAGTTTACTCCCAACTGAATATGTATATGACTAAAATGTAACTAAAATATTGAATAGCTCAACATATTGACATGCTAACAGAGAATGTAACATTTATATACTGAAAATGTCACATTCGAAATCTGTAGCATGATTTTCTGTTTAACTGACCTAGTTAGTATAATTTATGAACTAAGAGAATTCACAAAAACTAGGGTTCAGAGTTTTATACAAGGAATTAGTCAACGCTTCCTAGAAAACATTGAGATTTCACTTGTTTTATACACAATGTAAATATCATGTTTTCTTGGATGAAAGGAACCCACTAGTGAAATCTCATATAAGTAGTAACAAAAACATTGGAGAAATCAGGGCTAAACTTGAAAAAAACCCCATGTGTGTTCTTGAGAGGGCTGGTCGACTTTCCTCTTCTTTCTGCTCTAATTTGGGTGATTTTTGGAGAATAAAGATTCTGGGTAGGTTCTGACTATATTATTAGGTTAAGACTAAGTAAAATGAGGTAGTTTAGGTATTAAACAATGTAGTTTAAATGCCTAATGTGTATCAGAAAATACCAAAACGACCCTGACTTAAAAATAAACAAAGGCCACCCACGAGGCCACTGACGGACCATCGATGGGACCATGGCCCATCAAGTGGGTCATGCTTATTGTCCGTGCCTGTGCCTACTGGATTCTGGTATGCCCATCCATATTCCTCTTCTACGGACCGTGTGAAGGATCACGGGCAATGTGAAGGACCACAGGCCGTGAAGGCCATCGTGGTTCTTCACTTGTGGTTAAGTCTACTGGGTCAAATCGACGGACTAACCCACAACTCGTCAGTTGGACCACGACCCGTGGAGTGGGTCGTGGTTCACCACTTGAGCCCTAGTGTCTCTTCCTAATTTCCACAAGCCACCCTACCGCCCGTATGGGGATCCACAGTCCGTGGAGGACTCCATTCTCCACCACTTTTAGATGGGTGTGAACCAGGATGAGGGTGATGCGTCGTGGTTCCTTTCACGGCCCGTGAACCCTCTCTATGGTTCATCAATTTTTTGTTTTTCAGGCTTAGCTAAGTTCTGACGTATTAAAATACCACTCGAATAGAAAGCTCTACTATATTCTAACGGCTGAGGCAATTTGGATACACCTTACTTACCACCATAGTCTGAATGCCTTGAATGTGCACCTCGAGAAGTCATTACTAGATACTCACTTATCTGACCACTACTACCTAATGCGTAGTGAATTTCTACTCATTTGACACTCTTTTTGGTAATTTTGTGGCTCTCAATTAGAGAAAGAGGCTAATTACTCATTGAGTAGTGTTGATTATAGGTATATGTTGTTGGGAAATAACATGATGGAAAAGAGTTTAAAAGGATCTGAACCTAGCAGAGATATTACCTCTTATGTCGCACATGCGAAGAGAGGTTCGCTTAAGAGAATAGTCAATTATGGTCAATAGGCCGCTTAAGCGAGCGTGCGGGAGTAACTTTCGAAAATAGGCCACAAAAGGTGGGGTTCACTTAAGTGATAGGATCATAGCTTTTGCGACGTTCAAACTCCCAACCGATTTAGAAAGGCCTGGACATTTGCACTAGGGCAGAATTGGAATTTCATAGATTTAAGACCTTAATTCTCAATAAATGGATGAAAAGGAAGAATCCATTATTGAACATTGAACAGTGAATTTTATCTCTTACCTTAGAATAGTGAAGAACTCTTGGTAATAGATTTCATTTTTTGGGTTGAGACTATGAAGACAAGTTGCCTCATATTTTATACTTTGAATTGAAGATTGTGTTCTTATTAGTAAAATTTATTATCATAACTTGTTTTCCGTGCCTTGTATATCATAAATTATGGGTGTGTTTGCTAATTGAGATTGGGGCTTAGTGATAGAAATAGACAAAATCATTTGTATCTCTAATTTCTCATTCTAAGCGTTAACGATCGTAAACCAATATAAAACCCAACTAAATTAGTTGGGGTCGAATCTGACAGGGAGCGGTACATGTTTCAGATTCAATAGGGAAGTATGAACATGAGAAAATTAGTAATAGGAATAGAAATTCTCAAATGAAGACATCATTCAAATTTAGGGGTGACACGAATGTCAAATGGGGGTTTTGGTTTTTATTAACAACTACAAACAGTCACAAACAATACAAATTAACAAAGATGAGACGTGTTCTTGGGATGTGATCGATTATAGGCAAAAATGAGAGGCACCGAGTCACTTTGGCAAGCCAGATCGGGATCACCAAAAGGACTGGTTCTAAAATTTCACAAAAAAAACATAGGTCGGTGATATGCAGGGTCGTTCGGTGAATCACCGATATCACTCGGCAATCTCAAACTAGC
The DNA here is from genome assembly GCA_036250505.1 of Solanum acaule. Taxonomy (NCBI): domain Eukaryota; kingdom Viridiplantae; phylum Streptophyta; class Magnoliopsida; order Solanales; family Solanaceae; genus Solanum; species Solanum acaule. Next base: position 13,214 of record JAJOOR010010410.1, on the reverse strand, counting down.
CCACCGAAAGTTACTATGTGTTTTAGGGGTTAGGGGCGCAGAAAAGGGGGATCACTGGAGACTTTCGGCGAGTCGCTGAGTTAACTCGGTGAGCTCAAGCTTCTCGCCGAAAGTTACAGATTCAAACTTAGCCAAAACACAAAATTAAGGGTTATCAAGGGGGATGTTGGCGAACCGCCGAACTATTCGGCGAGCTCGACCTAGCTCGCCAAACTGCCCAACGTTCCAATTTCAACCCCGTTTCCCAAAATCAAGCCCACACCCCGGAAAAAAATCAAACAACACACTTATCCAATTAAACTAAGACCCATACGACCCATGCCATCGAGGTACTCATACTTCCCCCGATTTTGCCAAAATTAGCCATTTGATGACTTTTTTGCCCTTAAGAATGACGTCAAACGCTCCATCGTTTGGAAAAGTACGTCATTTAGCACAACTGGGATTACTCAGACTTCACCCAACTAGACCCAACAACAATTAATCATAACCCACAAATTTATGATCAAGTCTAAAGCATGAAACTCGGGAAATCAACAATATAAGCAATTTAGCAAAATTACGAGACTACGATAAGCAAACTAGCATACAATTACGATTTCAGAGTAGGCCCAACACAAATCAATAAGAATTAACTATTGCATTCAAATGCAACACTATTTAAGAGTTTGGGGTTCGAAAAACCAACCTTTAAGCCGAAATACAAGTTTGTAAAGTTAGGCGGCAATGTATTCCAACTCTGAGCACGATATCAAGCGGCAAAAAGAGAATAAAATGCAAAAATATATAAACTATATAGTGTGGGTGCAAATATACGAGGCTAAAGTGATAGAATATGAAAGAGTTTGAAATTTTAAACCTTTGGCCTTTTAAAACCTTTCGATTCGCGGCCCTTTCGGCGATATTAGTAAACCGCGGTGACACACCGAGTGTTTACTTACCTCTTCGAGTTTTACAGAACCTCCAATTAATTTGCGGGTCGAAATGGCGGATAAAGTCAGGCTCTCCAACCTGTTCGGTGAGTCGCCGACTCGCCCATGGGCCCGGCGAGTTTTACAAACTCTCCCGTGTGATTTCTATGAGTCCAACGACTGTCCAAGTCAGGCTTGTCGACCTCTTCGGCGAGTCTCCAACCGGACTCTTGGCTCGCCAACCTACATACTTCCAACATATCCCACTTTTCAACCTCCACAATCAACACCCGTTATTCAAAATTCAAAACATAAAGCATTAAAACCTTTGGTTGCCTCCCAAGAAGCGACTTAGTTAATGTCGTGGCACGACGCAAGTAGCCACTCAATCTTCGTTCTTGGGGTTTGCCATAATATCACTAGGCAACCCCCCTTGTTGTCTTGGGTTTAAATGTGAAGAAATTTGACCCATTTGGGTCTCTAACTACTTGATAGAGATAGAATGAGAGGTCACCATCTAGTTTAGACTCGATACTCTTCCTTCATTTCCTTCAAAACTATATCGGATCCTTCAACCTTGTTGAGAATATGTGAGAGTATATCTTCAGTCCGGTTGTGTTATGATCATGCCACTCTCTATCACGGTCTCTCCAGCCCTCATCTCTATTCCAACCTTGGTTACCACTCGGCTTTGGGTAGTTTTCACGATAACCTCCTCCTTGGTTGGCTAAGAAGTTCACTTCCTCATTGTACAACACTTCAAATTTGGCCTCTTCAGGGTTTACACCACCAACACCGACATCATTAACAATCCTCGTACCAGCGCCCATGACGTTCTTGGCCAAGATGTCCAGCTAGGTCATCATCATTGCCATGTTTTTGTCTTTCTCTTGATCATTTTCAATCTGCTCTTTTGTCAACTTGTAAGTAAGAGGAGAGACCTAATCTTCATGGGTGTTCCATGCCCTGTTAATCATGGTCCTGCCATCAAGGAGTTGGGTTGCTATCACATAAGATTGTTGCATTAAACCTCTCGGAGAAAGTTGATCAGCCACTCCTTTGTTCACCGAATCAAGGCTTCTGTAAAAGTACTGCAACAAGACATTATCAGGCAATCCATGAGTTGGGACTTGCAGCACTAAGTTCTTAAACCTTAACCAAGTCTCATGCATTGGCTCACCCTCCAAATGCTTGAAGCTTTGAATGTTGTCCCGAAGAGTCATCATCTTCGAAGGGGGAAAGAATCGCACTTGAAATATGGTAATGAGCTCTTCCCATAAAGTGATAGAATCTCTTGGCAACTCAGCCAACCACTCACACACTTCTCCCATTAGAGAAAATGGGAACAACCTCAGTCTGAGCGATTCTTTAGATATGTTCTTAAAGGAGAACGGTCCACAAACATAAATAAAATTCCTTAAATGCTCATGGGGATCCTCATGAGCCATCCCACCAAACAACCCTTTCAATTGTAAGAGCTACAACATTGTGATTGTAATGTGAAACACAGTGTTTCCTTAAGTTGGAGGCAAGCGAATGGCACCAACTCCACCCACTAGATTCAAGTCATTGACATTTGGTTCATTAACATCATTGAGATCTCCGATGTCATCTTGGTGGCCCACTTGGCTACCATTTCTTCTGTTGACACTTATTTCCTCTATTTTAACAAGCAACACAAAAACCAAAACTAAAAGCAAGTAGATTCAACTGTGACTAAAAAGAACACAATTCAACTTCACCAAAAGAATTTCAAACAATACCACTCCCTGGCAGCGGCGATATTTTGATTTACAATGTTTCAAAGAAACTTCTTCCAATTCTATCTATCAACGATCATAAATAAATATAAAACCCAACTAAATGAGTTGGGGTCGAATCACACTGGGTGCGGTACGTGTTTTAGATTCAATTCGGAAGTATGAACATCATCAAATTAGTCATAGGAATAGAAATTCTTGAATAAAGACATCATTCAAATAAAGGGGTGACACGAATGTCAAATGAGGGTTTTGGTTTTGATTAACAACTACAAACAGTCACAAAAGTACGAATTAACAATGATGAGACAGCTTCTTGAGATGTGATCGATTATAGGCAAATATAGACATATGGGTAATTGCAACTATTAGTAAATATCTAGATATTAGTGAGTAGGCTAGTCTATAAGGGAGGTAAATTTTCTATCGAACAATTTACCTCGAATCAAGTGATTTCTCACGAACATCAACAAGCATGCAAAATAAGAGCAGCCTACACCTTAATCCATTCACTCTCTCGAGCTAAATGTGTGGGATTGGTTTTATGATTCACTCTCTCTCGAGCTGAACCCAGGTCAACCCAATACCCACAAACCATCCATCAATAATTTTAGTTCTAAAACCTCTCTCTCGAGCAAGACAAGAACATATACATAGAACTACATTTGCAACTACAATTCTTAAATTAAACCACAATTAATGATTAAACTCACTTCTAAATAGCATTTAAACTAACAATTCGCAATACCCATAAACTAAATTAGCCCATAATCACAAGATCATACCCCAAAAATTGGGGTTTCAGCTAGACCTTATAAAAATGTAAGAACAGTTACCAAATTGAATATCCATCAGCCGGGTAAAAGTAATTTCATCTATACAATGCTCCAATTTGATGAATCGCAAAGACCCACTTCCAATTTCCCACAAGTGAATACCTTCAATTCTTCGAAGCTAAGGTAAACTCTAGAGAGAATAGTTCTCAGAGTTCTAATTGATAAAAAAATACTTAAAAATATGTCTCAGATTAGAATGATTGATAGATCCTAACTAAAATGTTCAAAAATATATTTATAGTTTTCGAATATAAGCTATGAAAGACCATTCGGTTAAGTAAGTCGGACTCACCAATCCACTCGGTGAGCAGCCCTATGGTATCTTCCACCGCCCTTTCGCCTTGCCATTCAACAACCTCAAGGTCTGTAACTTTGGGCGATCTATCTTAGCATCGTGGATTCACTCGGTGATCCGCTAACTGCTCATTTTCTTCGCTGACTTGGTTCTTTCCATCAGAGCTTGGCACACTAGAACTTTAGGCGGTCATCTAAGCCACTCGACGACACATCGAGTGATCTTGGCGATCCTCATGCTCGCCCTTCTTCATTTCTTTAGTTTGATTTGTTCCTTTTTGCCTGTTAGTGCCCCTGCTTTTTTCCTTAATCCATATACTTAAACGTCAAGGATTTGATATCAGTTATTGGCACAAATTAAGCATATGAGGACACGAAATCTATGTAAATAAAGCCTTAAATGAGTCCAAAACTTGGACTCATCAATTACATGCTATCATGAAATGGGTTTAATCTAGTTTTCATGTTTCAATTTACAATTCGATAGTGCAAGCTCAGATCTAGCTTTGATCTTTATGGTTTGGTCGAAAGAGAATTTGTGAAGTGCATAATTAGATTAATACTCACATATTAGCCTTGAATATTGAGTTTTCTCAAAAGAAAGATTTAGGTTTTCCTCATTGAATGCAAGGCTTTCTTGAAAGAGAGGTCTAAATTAAGGTATTAGGTAGTTTTGTTGAATTACATGATTGAGACCAGAGGAGATTTCATACTATAGCACAATGAGATCGAAAGAATATTTGTGTTGTTGAAGATAGACCAGCCTACCTATGATTTAATTAGCATGTATTGAGATTGCAATGGATCGTAAAATTACTATTGAGTTTTGAATTTCCTAATTTTCAATTATCCCTTTATTGATTAGGTATTTGCCAAAATCTTAATTATGTTACTAAACTATCTTGTTTTTGATATTTCTGTATCATTAAATTTAGATTCAAACTAGTAGCTTGAAATTCTTTATCTTTTCCATTGCCAACAAATTGTTCATTGTGGGATGTGACCCTGACTTTTAGTTGGGTATTTTTATTGCCTCTTACTCTTTTAACTTGTTTAGAGGATAATCTAAGTGTTTTAAAAAATGTTGCCATTACCGGGGAAAAATTCAGCGTATTGAATTTATTTAGGATTTATAGTTTACTTGTTTCTATCTAAATTATGAATGGTTCTCTTTACCTTCTTTTGTTTTGTTTCTATGGTTTTTGAGATTATAATATGTCTTGGAGTGGTATAATATAATCATCCATGGCCTCATGGTGAAATGAGTGTAATAAGTAAATTTAGGCTCAGGGTCGTGGACGAAAAGTTTAATTGGGGTGCAAAGGCCCTACACATACTTTCCCATGAAAAGGAAAATCATTGCAACACGAACCTAACTTGATGCCATCAGATTATCAAATTTGAGTTTGTACTCACAACTCTTAAGGCCAAGGTAAGAACTATAATGTAGGTGGATGTTACTCCTTATCCAATGGCCGAAAAGAGGGACGAGGAGTCTCGTAACTTGCACCTAACTAGATTTTTGAGATGGTCCGACTCAAATTTGAGATCGCAATTTTAATTTGGAAGCACATACAAGAATAACAAAAGGGGTTGTAGTGGAAATAAACAGTATCCTGGGCTTTTCCAACCAATCCAAACCAATAACAATCTAAGAAGCCGAAATAAATAAGATGATATGATAGTTACTAGAAAAGCCAAGATGATTATTCAGGGAAACTTCAGTTCATGCATAATCAAGAATGTCACAGAATTGAGGGTCAATGAAGAGTCCGAAATTGGACTCATTTAGGACATTGTTTTGATAGTTTAGTGTCCTCAAAGGTCTAACCTATGTTGTACACTGATGTTAAGACCTTGATTTTCAAGTTTTTTGAGCTAAGGAGCAAGGTAAGGATAGTAAATGGAAAAAAAGAGCATAACAAACTAAAGAAGTGAAGAAAGGCGAGCCTGGTGATCACCAAGACCACTCGGTGGCTCGCCGAGTGGCTCTTCAGACCGCCTAAAGTTCTAGCGTGCCAGCCATGAGGGAAGAGACCAAGCTGGTGTCAAAAATAAGCAGTCGGTGAATTGTCAATTTGGTCTATGATCAAAAGATGGATCGCACAAAGTTACAGGACTTAAGGATGTTGAGAACCAACGCATAATGGTGAAAGAAGAGAGCAAAGGGAGGATCGCCAAACCACTCGGCGAGAATGACTTATCTCGCCTAATGGCCTTTCAGGCCAAATTTTGTGCAACTATAAATTGAATTTTGAACTATAAACTGAGTATCTTGCTATCATTGAGGAGAGTTTTCTTTTGATTTTTTGTGTTCAATTGTAAACTTGGAAGCTTTTCGAGACTCAATTTAGAGATTTTGCAAGTGGGTTGCTTAAATTTTTCCATTTTGGACCATTGTAAAGACTTGGGAGCATTTACCCAGATCATGGCAAATGTTTTTTGGTAATCGTTTCCCTATTCTTTTTTATGTGTTACTCCTCGGAAACTTGTAAGTTGAACTAGAGAGTTCTAAAGATATTAGAATGAGTTTTGGAGTGTGGTAGGAGGATTAAAACTCATAGAAATGACCCCTGCACTTAGAATTGAAGTTTCAGGGGCTATACGTCGAGGTACAACCCCCCAAGGACCAACCAAGGGGTCCTTGAGGAGGACCCCACTACAAGAAAGTGGAGATACAACGACATTTTCTAAATGTGGTATTATGATGCTTAAATGTCACAAATTTGTTTACTGACATTTATTTTACATTTGGAACAAATGTCGTAAATTTTAGTGTTGAGAATTTTTCCGACATTTAGGTAATTGTCGGGAAGAATTTGTGACATTTATTTGGTGACATTTAGGTAAATGTTGAAAAGAATTTGTGTCATTTACTTTGCAACATATATGTAAATGTTGGTAAGATTATTACGATATTTATTTTTTGACATTTATGTAAATGTCGATAAGAAATATATGACATTTATTTTTGACATTTAAGTGAATGTCAGTGTGAGATATATGACATTTATTTTCGACATTTAGGTAAATGTCAGTATGAGATATATGACATTTATTTTCGACATTTAGGTAAATGTCGGTATGAGATATATATGACATTTATTTTTGATAATTAGGTAAATGTTGGTATGAGATATATGACATTTATTTTTGACATTTACGTAAATATCGGTATGAAATATATGACATTTATTTTTGACATTTAAGTAAATGTCGATATGAGATATATGACATTTATTTTTTCGACATTTATGAAATGTCACTTACACTTTCTGACATTTAGATTAAATGTTGGTAAACCAAATTTCAAGACACTTACTTGTGACATTTTAATTTCTGACACCTTAGTTAATGTCAACAAATGCTATTATTGAATGTCATAAAAATTGGTGACATTATTTTATATTTTTCTAAATGTCATATTAATATTCTAATGTCGCTACCAAGTTTCTTAAACATCCCAAAAAAATCTATATATAGTTTTTCTCAAGACACAAATACATACAAACAATCTATGCATTCAAAACTATCTTCTTCATGATAAGCAAGAAATATTATATAAAGCAAATATTTTCTAATATTATAACCAAAGAACAAAATAGCAATATAAAAAGTTTTCTGTAAAAGTAAACAATATCAAAACAAATTATCTTTTCTAACTCAAGTAAAATTGAAATCTAACTAAATGTAATAATCTCAACAAAAACCAACTAATTAACTCCTAATTCAAATGGAATTAAAATCTCCAGTAAATTTGCAATAAATCTTTATGAAATCATCAATCCAAAAGTCGAGCATGTTGAAGTCGATACTTGACCTCAATTTCCTTGAAAATTTTGCACAAGAAATGCACATAAGAAAATTTATAACTATATAATAATAGAAATTAGATCCTAGTTAACTAGAAAAAATTGAGATATCAAAAATGACTAATTGAATATTTCTAAAAACAAACATATTAAGGAATTGATGCAAAAGCAGTAATTATATACATGAAATTTTCCTCCTTTTGAAACAAAAGAAAGATCTTGTAGTTTTTTCAAACATACCCACTTCTTTTTATTTGTGCCAACTACGGTAGTTCCAGTCTTCTTGATCATGTTAGCCTGAGAAAAAACATTAAATTGATTATATTGATACTTTACAAAATACAAAACTTAAACATTTCATTGAATACATAAGTGTGCCAATTTTTTCAGAAGGAAAATAAAAAAAGGAAGATATATGATTTCTTCAACAAAACAAACATCTGGTGTTGGGACAAAGATAAAAACATACAAAGATACCTTCTTGGGTTGTGAGAAAGGTACTGGAATTTAGAGATCAGTTAATAAACAGACTAGGAAGCCATGGGACAATTCAACAACAACTTGTTAAATCCCAACTTGGGGATAGATTTTCAATCCGGAAGATGTATGTAAATGTAATGCCTGTTCATCCCAAAGTAGCCTTGTAACATCTTGCTTTACATCCAAAGATAAATCCTAGATATAAATTCATTCTATGGTTAGCTATACGGAAACAACTAGCAACAGTTGAGAGATTGCAGAAATTTGGAATCACTGTCCTCACTGATTGTGTCTTTTGTAGCAGACACTTAGAAACATTCTCACATTTATTCTTTGAATGTAGTGTGACCAATAATGTATGGAATTGTATGCTACAATTGGATGAGCCAGATTGCATGACGAAGAGGTGGTGTTGCTGAAATCACAAGCTGTGTGTTTGCGGTGGTTGTGTAGGTGATGTTGATGCCAATTCCAAATATGGGGAGATATTTGGTGGTCCAACAAGTACAGAGGAAACTCAATTCGATACCTTATTATCTATAGAAATACAACAAGACATAGAGCAAGAGGATCAGACTTGTATTTGTAATACTAAGGAGGTATTAGTCTTCAGAGAAAATCTAAAAGTGAAGCTAATGGTTTTATGTCAGAGAATGGAGTTCCTACAAATCATCTATCAACACAGGACACCAGAGACAATGATTCGGATAGATGGTTTGAGAAATTAGTGAGAAGGCGTCAAAAGTTAGAGACTGATTTCACGTGTACTCCAGAAATGTTGTTGAAGGAAGATGACTCAATGCAACTCAAATAATACTACATAAACTTGTACAAATAGTAAAACTCAATATATACACAGAAACAACATTAAAACATACTAGAAATGAACAATTATCTTATCAGAAGTCGCAATGATAAAATAATTGGTATTATGTGTTGGCAATTCTTGATGTCTAGTAAAGCTGGTCATAATGCACTTGTATTTGAGAAGTACCAGCAGAAAGCAAAGAACTTTATGTGTTCATGTCTTGCTAAGGGTGAGAGAAATACCCAAAAAACTCCTGGAGGTCTCATCTATAGGTAAAGATAGAACAATATGTATTTTGTTACTAGTGTTGCATTCATTGGCACTACTTATTCTGACTATTTGGCCTCTGCTGGTAAATACCTCAAATGTTCTTCTGGTTCTGTTTCTCCGAATGAGCTTTTCTCATTCTCTAAGTCTTAGGTAAAGAATTTAACTTTGATAGAGTGCTACAAGCCTGTATTATGATGATTCATCATAAATTGAAGCATGGAACTAGCAATGTGTTCTTGGTGAACTAATCATCATGTTTGATGTTGTTCTAGGTGGACTACATTCTTGGTGACAACCCGAGAGCAACAAGTTACATGGTGGGATATGGAAACAATAACCCAAGACAAGTACACCACAGAGCTTCCTCCATTGTCTCGTTTAAGGTTAATCCTAGTTTTGTTAGGTGTCGGGCAGGCTATGCTACCTGGTATAGTAGAAAGGCGAGCGATCCTAATCTCCTTACTGGTGCTCTTATTGGTAGACCTGATGCCTATGACAACTTCACTGATCAAAGAGATAACTATGAGCAAACTGAGCCTGCCACTTGCAACAATGCTCCGTTGATCGGTGTGTTGGCAAGACTTCATGCTGGTCACTGCGGTTACAATCAACTCCTCCCAGGTATATTTTAGTGAATTAACATCTTTATATGAGTATTCCGAGGATTCATCATAAAATGAATAGTTTTAGCTAGCCGTCCACCAACTACAACTTACTTGGGATTGAGACGTAGTAGGTGTTGTAGTACTAAAATCTTTGTATAACTCATTTAGTCTCAAGTTCTAACCTATAATGGAGAAAATCCACTCAATGACACATCCACTACGCTAAATTTTACCAGACAAAGAATTCTTACTCTTCTAAATAGTTCTGGCAGAGTAATTTGGTCCTCCGATTCCACATGGGAAAACTCTAGTAGCACAACTCCTTGATTCAGGCAATCTTGTTGTTCGAGATGCAACAGTGGATAAGCCTCAGAACTACCTGTGGCAAAGTTTTGACAATCCAGGTGACACAACTTTACTTAGAATGAAGGTTGGGATTAATTTGAAAACTAGTTTTCATCATTCCCTTTCGTCATGGAAGAGCACAAATGATCCTTCCAGAGGTGAGTTTACCTGGACACTCGATACTGGTGGATTCCTGCAAACATTCATTATGAATGGTTCTATTGAACTCTACAGAGCTGGACCATGGAAAGTTCGAGTCCTTTCTAATGCACCATCTCGTGACACATCTTGGAATGGTTATAACTATACATACTTATCTGATCCTAATGAAATATTATTCATGTATGAACTTACATATAGCTCTATCATTGCAAGGGTAGTGATGCAACTAAATAGATAACTAATATAAGGATCAAGACTACAATGATCATTAGACCAGTTGACAATAATATGATAAATTAACACAGTTTATAATTTCACTATACCAATTGAAAAACAACAACAACCAGAACCAAAAGAAAAAGATGATCACTTAGACTTTTTATGTGTACATGATGCGCAATTAATAGTTTGTCGATTAATCCATATTAAACAAGAAAGAGGAATTAGTTGATCTCGTGATCATATAAATATTAGGATTTACGCAATTAAAATAAAATTCAAAATTTTAATGAAATTTTCTCTAACCTTTCTTGTGTGAACACCTAGAACAAGGGATGATGGTTGTTGACAATCTTTAAGTGGGTTATCAGGAACCTATTGCAAAAGAGGGAGACTATTATAATTAAGAGAAACTAAGTTTTCATCTAAAAAAAGTATTTTTTTGTGAGCAACACAATTATTTCACCTGCTCTGATTTTAAATTTGCATCAATATTAATTCCCAAAGACTCTACATATGCTTGTATTCCTTCCTTCACTTTATCCGCAATAATTTCTTCCATATCCATTTTTGCTTCCGATAATTTTCTCTCCGTCACTTCGTTATTCTATTTTGCTTCCTCTTTCGCTTCTAACAACTTTTTATCCATCGCTTCCATCTCTTTTTTTGCTTCATACATCTTCTCTGTCATCTCAATTTTCATAGCTGAGGTAGCTTTTTGAACTTCCATCTCAGCCCTTGTATCAAAATCTCTTTTTTCAGCATGAGATCATTTATATACGGGGCCATATACTAAGCTAGGAGATGCTCCTTTTCCTAGAGTTCGGACAATTCCATGAGTGTCTGATCCCATTACTTGGGAGTACACATCATTAGGAGCGCTTCCAGGGACATTCAACTCTAGATGCACCTCGGCAAGATCATCCATTTGTTTCTTTTTGAAAGAAAGGTAAAGTAATGAGAAGGTTTTTAAAAAAATTATGATAGAAAGAAAGTACCTATATATTTTTAAAGAGTAAGAGTTTACCATAACTTCACCAACTATCTCATTTACTGGTTCTTTATTCGCTCTAATGTGAGCTTTTTTGAACACCTCAATACGAGTTGGCTTTACACCATTATTCATCTTTGTCATCTATTTGAATAGTAAGATATTGACATTAAATATTCATGGTAAGTATTATTTAATATATAAATTATAGAAAATAAATAGTGATTACTTCGTACATCGTCTATAATTTGAGACTGACTTTTTCTCCCTGATGTGTGTGGCATAGTCAATTTATTTCGACTTTCTTTGTTTCTCACTCTTTTCCTAGAAATTTGAACACAACAATATATAAGAGGACATGCGCAATCTTGAATATATAAAAGAAATAGCCAAGAAAAAATATACAAAAGCAGCATAGTTGAGTTTCACAAAGTGCAATCAATTTCTACACAAGAACATTTTGTGCAGGTTGGCAAACTAGACATGTACAACAACATTATTTCTGCCTATTAGAAGAAAGGAACAAATCAAAAAGAACTTCTAGTTGTTCTACAATAAGAAGTATAATCAGGGAAAACAGGACTTCAATAATTTATGACAACTTTTATGAAATTCTCATTTAGTAGAGCAAATGCAGAAATAGAAATCTAGCACATACCTTTGCTTCTTTTGAGCTCCAATAATGAACTAATGAACATCACTGATCTTCTTCAACTCTATCAGGACAATGAGCTAAATGCTCAATATCAGTGTTATATGGGTCATATCCAATGGTTTTTGCTTCATGCTTTGATTCTTTCCATTTAGATCCAAATGACATCATCAGTATGCGCTTCATGTCATCAGTTGTGTCAGTATTTTCCTGTACATATATTTAATACACAACTCATTTATAAAATAAAATATAAAAAGAAAAACATCTTAGTATATAGGTTGTGTGTATACTAAGAACCTTGATATGAGCCCATATTCTATCCTTGTACATACTAGGTACAAGCCTCCAATCTTTATGATTCAGTGGTGCTAAGATGCCATTTCGTGCTAGCACACCAAGTTTTGAACTCAATCTAGTTTTCCTTCTGACCCAATAACTTGACCATGTTCATTCAATTCAATATGTAAATTTCCACCATCTTCCTCCCATCCCGAGTGCATCATAGTGGGACCCCTAGTTCGCTTGGATTTCTCTTCACTCTCATTAGAATCTATAAATAATCAAAGATAAAAAGAGGCAAATTTATTATTTATATAAAAATTATCTAACTACATTATACTATGAAAGGAAGAATAAATATCATGATATTTAATACCTGGAAGAATTTTTGTATCATGTGATTCATCTCTTTCATTTTGTGGCCAATTTTGGGGCGGTTGAGCCATTGACATACTTCCGATTTGTTGTTTTTGTTGCTTAGAATCTATAAATAATCAAAGATAAAAAGAGGCATATTTTTTATTTATATAAAAATTATCTAACTACTTTATACTATGAAAGGAATAATAAATATCATGATATTTAATACCTGGAAGATTTTTTGTATCATGTGATTCATCTCTTTCATTTTTTGGCCAATTTTGGGGCGGTTGAGCCATTGACATACTTCCGATTTGTTGTTTTTGTAGCTCAGAATCTATAAATAATCAAAGTAAAAAGAGGCAAATTTATTATTTATATAAAAATTATCTAACTACTTTATACTATGAAAGGAAGAATAAATATC